>JAIXMG010000039.1:0-308060 GCA_025201345.1 Thamnidium elegans
AATAAATTTTGCTAAAAGGTAATTATTTCATTTGATTCAAACTTAATAATAGCTTATTCTGACCTTTTTTTTTTTCTTATAGGTATTGTCTTATTCCACGAGTGTCCATTCCCTTTTTTTTTTCTTTTTTTTATTATTGTCCGTATCAAAATATAATAACAAACTATAGCATATACATATGCCCTTCCATTTCTTAATATATACATTCACGTATAAATAAATAATAAAAATGCTCGCTTTTTTTTTTTATATATATACCTGAATATATAAATATTTATTACAAAATGTGCTATTATTATTATATTATTGAATAAATATTTTATACCATGACCTGATTAATTCCATACCGTCGTAATGCTGTTTTTTTTAAAAATGTGCGCCAACGCTTAATCTAGCGCTAGCGCTAGGCCAAGCATCAGTCGTAACTGAAGCGCTAGCGCTAAACCAAGCACCAGTGCTTAGCAACAGCGCTAAATTTAGCGCTATTTCTCGCCTTGGTGATTCTTCATTGCAATGGCTTATGTCGACTCCGGAAGATAAACAGCCTCGACTTTGGAGATGGTGTTTATTCCTGCAATCATTTGATTTTACAGTATGCTATACACCAGGTAAAACCAACTTTGTGGCTGACTCTCTCTCCCGTAATCCTGTTAATGCAATTGAGTTAACAAATTTGGTGAAGCAAGTGTTGGAATTGAAGTAAATTAGACGATAAATTATCGAGATAAAACTTAGAGAAATTTATTAATTAAAAATAAAACTAAAGAATTCTGCTAAACTAAATAATAATCCCTTTTTATACTTCTTGACAACCGTAATCGGTACCTGATCTTATTGTTATGATAGGTTCGGGTCAATGTTGTATCTACGTAATATATGTAACAATATCGAATTAGACATAGATTATACAAGTACTCATATTCTCATATAGTCACTTACATAATCTATATACAATTAGACTATTTCTACTTATATGACTCAGATACCTCTTAGCGTTCTATCGATTGAATATAAATTTATTAAAGACTGTTAATACTAATTGAATAACTAAGATAACTGGTTTACATAAATAATTGTCACATCATTTATAATCCACAAGCCTCTATCTGTTATTATTTAGCCGTGAAGCCAATTAGAAAGATAATAGGCATCGCTGCTATTATAATTAACCTTCTGAAGAAACTATTTCTATATTCAAATTGCTCATATTTGAATGGCTTGCTAATACTGTCTAAGTTTCACATCTTCTGATAAGCGTCTATTTAAATCCAAAATGTATATAAGACACACACATTTTCTTATAATAAAAACCATTACCTTTTTAAAGTCTGATAATTTTCTGTTATTATATTTTATTTTTTGTATTTTGATATTTACTTTTATTTTATAACCGTCAATATCACATTTTTTTTTATCAATTCTTAATAACTACCGTTTTTATTTTTGAAAATCTCCCCTTAATTTTTTAATTCCTTTTTAAAATTTTTTTACTTACCTAACATGTCCGCTCAACAATTCATTGGTCCTCTTGCTCAAAAAATTGCCAATAATATGGAAGATGTTGAATACTCTGACTCGGGTTCTAACTCTGGTTCTGTTTCTCAAGCTAGCGAGGTTCCTATCCAACCTGTTGTTGAACACCTTCCCCAAGGTGCTGGCTCTGATCCCGTTTTGGCCCTCAAGACTAGTTTGACCTTAGCTCAAGCTGATGTTGCTTCTTTGTCTTCTTTGGTGGTCACTTTCGTTGGTAGTCAAGACCAACTCAGCAAGTACCGTTATCAGTTAAGTAAGAGGATTGAAGACTTGGAGTTGCTTGGCAGAGCACTTAAGTTGGTTCAATCTGCAGCCGGTGATAGCCTTGTTGGAAGCAAGCTGTCTAAGGTTGTACCCAGGGAATTACCTTTGTTTCAATGGCTTGGAAACGTTACGGTACCTGGTGCTCACGTTTTTGTCGACATCAACACTTGCTTGATGAAGTTTACTGATGTTATGTTAAGCCATGGACTTGACTTGGATGTCAATTATCTTCGTGTCTTGCCTCCTCTTTTGGCTGGAACCATGCGCTTGTGGTTTGAAGATTTTATTGTGGAGTTCCGCAAGCTTTACCAGCGTGATCCTCAATGGTTGGAATTCTCTACTGCTTTTAGAGCCCGTTACGGTATGAATGTTCAAGAAGAACGCAACAATTGTGCCATGGAACTCAACGCTGTTGAAATGAAGGCCGGCGAGAGTCTTGACAGTTTTATTGATCGATTCAATAGTCTTCGTCGTCGTGCTGTTGACCAGGTGCTGCCCAATTCTCTTTTGGTGGAAAAGTTCCTTTCCGCTATTCCTCGTAAGGTAGCCGATTATGTTACCATGGTTCTTGTAGGTATGCCGGTTTACAAACAATCTGATGTAGACACAGTTACCGATTTGGCCTGCAGCGTCAACAAGAATAAACTGTTTGGTAAGTTTAGGTCTTCCTCTTCTCCTGTGTTGTCCTCTTCGGGATTGGTTGCTCCTCGTGCCCCCAAGCGCCCTGCTGTCGAAATAGATGCATCTGATGTGTATCATCAATCATCTAATTTGTCTCGACACGCGGCCAATAACACCCGTAGTTCTTCTACTTCTGCTTTTTCGTCCTCTAGTCGTGGTGATCATAATGACATGTATTGCAATTTCCATCGCACTAAGACTCATAATACAAGTGATTGTCGTGCTTCTGCTGCTGGCAATGATGCCTCAGTAATTAACAAGCGTAAGTGCTACAAGTGCAATGCTTTGGGTTGGAATCCTGAACATAAATGTAGTACTGCCACACGTACATCAGTGGCTGCTGATAAATCGACTGGATTTACTTTTGGTGCTATGACAAAGATGCAAGGTAGCATATCTTCTTCTTCGTCTGTGGTTGCTCATCCTGTCCCCGTTGCTGATGCTCCTATTTCTTCCGCTGTTTCTACAACACGTGCAGAATTACAGGCTGCATATAATGCTGGTGTTGCCGACGCTACCAATGAAATTGGTGAGTTGAACATCTCGGATGAGGATGACACCATGACTGACCTTCAAGCACAAAATTGTAAGTATCATAATGTATTTAGTGTATTACCACCAAACAAATCTAACATGATTCTTATTCCTATTATTATTCAGAATATCAAAACTTACGCGATCGTTGATACCGGTGCAACTTTCAGTATGGTGTCTCCTTCTTTTGCTTCTTATTTGGGTGATACTATCAAAGTTGTTCCATCCAATGGTACTATACAGCTTGGCCATTCTGATGCAGTTGTAAAACGATCAAGTTCTACAGTTTTAGACATATTTTATAATAAAAAAGCTTTTAAACATAATTTCGAGATTTTTTCTTTCTTTACAAGTGAAAATAATAAAACTATACCTATACTAGTTGGTCTTGATATTATAAGTAAACTTAACATCGGTATTACTGGTTTAGCCCTTAGCCATAATGAACTTGAAGCTGATAATCCTTTTTCTGATCCACCTATTGATCCTTCTATTTCTGAACCCAATAACAGTCCTTATGGTACTACGGCTGAAAGAGAAGAAATGGAAAAATTATTAGAGCCTGTACTTCTTGCGAATAGAAATATTGATGTTAAAAATACATACTGTACGCTACCTGGAGCTATTGTGTACCTCGAAACAAAACCTGGTTGTGTTGCATATCGTAAAAGCTATGGTCTCTCTTATGCTTATAAAGATAAAGTGGCTGAACAACTGCAGATATGGCAAGATGACAATGTTATAGAACCTGTTTCAACGTATAATGGTTACAATTCTCCTTTGTTGGTAGTTGGAAAAAAAGATAGTACTGGCAAGATATCTAAAGAGAAAATAAGATTAGTTACAGATTTGAGAAATCTAAACGCTATTCTTACAGTTACAGATATGCAGCGGTTACCTTTAATTTCTGAGATACACCAAAAATTAGGCACAGCTAAAATTCATACAATTATTGATATCAAAGCATGTTTCAATAGTTTCATGATAGCTAAAGAACATAGACATAAGTTAGCCTTCACAGATGTCTTTACGAACAAGCAGTGGCAATATAAAAAGGCCCCCTTTGGAATTGCATTCATAGGAAACCTTGTTCAAAGAGTCTTACAGGACCTGTTTAGTGATTTAAACTATATCCAAGTCTATATTGATGATTTAACCATCAGCACAAGTGATTCCTTACGACATCATACTGAATGTGTAATTGAAGTCATACGTCGTTTGACTGAACACAATTTGGTAATTGCTACAGAGAAATTGATATTGGCGCAAAAAAGTATCTTTATTTTGGGATGGACTTTTCAGGACGGTGCTATGGTTCCAGACCATCGTAAAGTCAATACTGCACATGAATTTAATATTCCTCACAATACTAAGCAGCTGCAAAAGTATCTTGGTTACCTCAACTACTTTAGGTCGTCGATTCCTCTTTACGCACACATTAGTTCACCTTTAGATCGATTAAGGAATGTTGCTAATTTACAGGAAGTTTGGAAACAAGAGCATACTGACGCTTTTAATAAGTTAAAAATTGCATTAGCATCTGCACCTCTTATTCACCCTATTGATTATAATTACCCTATTCATGTTGCTACAGATGCGAGCCATAATGCTATAAGTGGTATTTTGTACATGCAAAAAGGCAATGAAAAGAAATATGTTGCAATGGCTAGTCGTGGTTTAACTAATGTTGAAAGATGCTATTCTACTACAAGACGTGAATTATTAGCTATAATTTATTGTTTTCAAAGGTTCGATAAATGGCTTGTTCAGAAGCATTTCTCTTTGCATACAGACCATCGCAGTTTAATTTATATGCAAAGCCAGGAGATACCAAATCACCTTTTATTGACATACTATGAAACTCTTTTCGGCCTTTCATACACAGTGATTCACATTCCAGGTATCTTGAATGTAATTGCAGATGCTGGAAGTCGTTTATTTTTGGAAGGTTATAAATTGCAAGGAGGGGAAATTGTTGACGAAAACAAAAGTGGTTTTATTTCTCGCCGCGGAAAACGAACTTCTGAGACTGCTTTAGATGAGTCACAATCACATGCACCTACTAAACTTTTACGGTATAGAAAAAAAACAAAAAAGTTGGTTCCCCAGCTTAATATTAATAACTTCCATAAACAAGTTCGTCATATTCCTGATATTAATAACACTGACACGTCTATGAATAAGACAGCTACCAGTAAATATAGTACTCAATTAGTTATTCGAGCAATGCAATACCGAGATTACATTACACCTCCTCCATTAGAAAGAGATGACATTATTAATCGCGCTCACCTCTTGGGACACTGGGGACAGAATAGTGTTTTACAAACTATTCATAATGACTACAATTTACATTGGACTAATATTCATAAAGACATTCAACGTATTATTTCTAATTGTGAGCAATGTTGTCACTATTCTATAGGAAAAATCGGGTACCATCCTTTTCGTTCTACTTCACCTACACAAGTGTTTGATCACTGGTCAATGGATTTGGCTACGTTCAATATTACTTCAACTAGTGGAAATAATTACATGCTTATTTTAGTTGATCATTTCAGTCGTTTTACTATACTTCGCGCGATCACTGATAAATCAAGTCTTACTATAGCTAAGGAATTACTTAATGTTTTTTGTTTATTTTCATTTCCTAAAGTATTGACATCTGATAATGGATCCGAATTTGTAAATGAAATTGTGTCACAGTTAATTTTAATGAGTGGTATTGATAGAAGATTATCTTTACCATACACTCCTACTGGTAATAGCGTTACAGAAAGATTTGTAGGTATTGCAAAGTCTGTTATTATTAAGTCGCTTAGAGGTAAACATGCTGATTGGGATTTGTACCTTAATCCTACACAATTGGCCATGAACATTAAATACTCTGCACTTCATAAGTCGCGACCTTATAGTATTGTATTTAATAGACAACCTAATGATTTTAAAGATTATTCTAAGGTTGTACCTACTTTATCTTTAATGAAAGCTGACACAAAAAAGATACAGGATAGACTTGCTTTTGCTCAAGAAGTAGTCATACCTCAAATTGCTAAGCTAATTAAAACTACTCAGGATAACGATCATGCTCGTTTCGAAAAAACACATCGCGTTTTGAAAGACATGTATCCTATTGGCAGTAAAGTTATGATTGTTAATGTGCACCGTCAATCTAAATTAGAAGAAAGATATTCTGGTCCTTTTACCATTAAAGGATATACAAAGAATAAATCTTATATCTTAGTGGATCGATTAAATAATCTTTTAAGCCGTGATGTTCCTACGCAACAGATTAAATTGATTCAATCTAGTGCTGCTTCTCAAAATACGGTTACAGACCAACATTATGAGGTACAAGCTGTTATCGCACATAGAGGTGGGCCCATTGATTATGAATATCTTGTCCATTGGTTAGGATACAATGATGAGGCTGATCATACATGGCAAGCAGTATCTGATTTTGATTCTACGTTACACATAGAGCTTTATTGGCAACGTAGAAACGGCATGAATACAAAGGCAGCTCCTTTAGCCAACACTGTCAACAATACTATTCGTAAAAAGGCAAATCGTGATAAACATTCCAACAAGAATGTTAAAATTATTACAAGATCTCAAAGACTTCTGGATGCAGAGCAGCAAAAGAATCTTTAAATATATGCATGAACCTTTTCCCTGAATATTTTTTTGCCTTATAAGGTTTTTTAAGGGTTTTTAACGGCCTCACTATATGCAATTATTATGATCACTTATTTTTAGTTTAATTGATACCTCTATTTTTTTTTTTTTTTTCCCTTACCCTTTTCTTTTCTATTTTCTTTTTAAATTTATATATCAATGCTGGTGGGGAGCAATGTTGTATCTACGTAATATATGTAACAATATCGAATTAGACATAGATTATACAAGTACTCATATTCTCATATAGTCACTTACATAATCTATATACAATTAGACTATTTCTACTTATATGACTCAGATACCTCTTAGCGTTCTATCGATTGAATATAAATTTATTAAAGACTGTTAATACTAATTGAATAACTAAGATAACTGGTTTACATAAATAATTGTCACATCATTTATAATCCACAAGCCTCTATCTGTTATTATTTAGCCGTGAAGCCAATTAGAAAGATAATAGGCATCGCTGCTATTATAATTAACCTTCTGAAGAAACTATTTCTATATTCAAATTGCTCATATTTGAATGGCTTGCTAATACTGTCTAAGTTTCACATCTTATGATAAGCGTCTATTTAAATCCAAAATGTATATAAGACACACACATTTTCTTATAATAAAAACCATTACCTTTTTAAAGTCTGATAATTTTCTGTTATTATATTTTATTTTTTGTATTTTGATATTTACTTTTATTTTATAACCGTCAATATCACAGTCAATATCTAGACTCAACCTTCTCACTTTCAAATATATATATTCTACTCTTTCTAATTGACTATAAATATTCTTTGATCCAATCCCCTTGATCGGATAACATGTCCTTCCGGTAATCTCCACCTTGTTTTTAATAATGACAGGGTGGTCGAATCGTCCTTATTGGATATGTTATGAGTAGGTTGATGAAACGTTCCTTATATTTTATTTATATATTTCTGACTAGAACTTTTTCCCGTATAATTATATTTTATATAATTAAAGGATTGTCATTACAAGATATAGAGTATTATTACTGTATATTTGTTTTATTATTATAAAGGAGATATTTTCTATATGTCCTAGAGTATATTATTTATACTATATTCATATCATTGATGTGAGTTAATGTATTGCTTATAACAATGGGTGTTCCTTTCTTTTATCCAGAGTAGCTAGTTCTGGATCAAGACCAATGTTATTACAATATCTCTTATCTCGCATTAATGTTATTGGATTAAAATTTTTATATTTTAAGTCAGAAGTAGGAACCGTTTTCACTAGAAATGTCCGTATTGATTTCGGTGTTTAATAATAATGTATCGGGATGCATTATTATTGAAATATTAGAAGTTTTTATTCACAATATGATTATTTATATGTTTTATATAAATATCAACCTCAAATACGACAGACTCCTTCAAGTAGGATTCTGGTTTATAGACATGGACAACAAAATTACACGCATAACGAGAGCATGTACCTTATGTCAAGAAATCAAAGCTAATCGCCTAAAACACTCTCAACTAGCTGTAACTTCGTCTGACCTTCCTTTCAGCAAAGTGGCTATTGATTACTTTGGTCCTTTTCCAAGATCTGAAAATGGCTTTGTACATGTACTGGTTGTAATGGACATGTTCTCAAGATACGTAGATATTTTCCCGGTCACGTCTCTTATACCAATGGAGCTAGTTAGAACTCTGTTCAACAACTTTATCTTAAGGCATGGAGTTCCAGAGTAAGTATTATTAGACAATGCTACTACCTTCTCAAGTGAATTTAATCTTCAACTGGCGGAACTATGCGAGATGGAGCTTACTTTTGTACCAGCGCATCATCAATCATCTAATGGCATGGTGGAAAGGTTTATGGCTACATTGCGTACAATGATACTGGTCTATTCTAAGCAAGAAACAATTGTGTCCAGGTGGGATGAACATCTCAGGTTGCTACGTTTTGTATACAACAATACATATCATGCTTCGATTCAAGCGACACCATTTGAATTAGTGCACGGGCGGAAGGCAAGAGATCCTCTTACTGGTAATCAAGACTTCAAGCTGCCACCCTTGTATAGGAATTCTGCAACAACACCTCAAAGGCATTTCGCTACTAATTTGGTAAACAATTTAAATCTTGCATTTGAAGCTGTTATGGAAGCAACAAGTATTCATTCTGAAGAAGACATTCAAACCTATGAGAAACATTTATGTTACAAATGTTTTTTTGATTTCAATGTATATAAAAATAATAATAAAAATAAGTTTCACAATTTTTATTTTATTTTAATAACATATCATCAAAAACCATAAATACATAAATAAAAAATCAAATAAAAATTAAAATTTTATTTTCTTTTTATATATATATTTATTAACATTTGAAACATAAATGTTTCTCTATAACATAAACGACAAAGTTATGGTATTCAACAATAGCAATACTTCTAGCAAGAAACCAAGAAAACTGGCAATGGATTGGTCTGATCCTTGGTCTGTTACAAACATACTTTCAAAGACTCGTTATAATTTGAAGAACTGTTCGTCGGGTAAAGAATTAACCAATATGCACTCTTATCATCTGAAACCGTTTTTCGAGTAACCTCGAGTCTCTCTGTCAAGCTTTTCCCTATGGGTTTTTAATGCGACGTAAAAAGTCTCATAGTATATTTTATCTTCTTTTATATTGTTATCATATTTATTATACTATCTTACAGGGGAATGTTCTATTATAAGACTATTACCATAAATATTATCTGAACTTGAAATTCAATAAAACTCATCTTTCTTCTCCTACTTATCACTGTCCCCATAATACAGCTCATTTTCTCCAAATAGAAAAAAAAAGAATGCTAACAAAATTCTAATTTTTTTTTAAAAAAAAGGATTCATCGGTCAAGGAAGCGATAGCGCTCCATTTATCGCTAGATAATATACTTTTTTTTCATGTGGATTATTTTGTTAAAATTAATATTCCGCTCTAGTGAGTTCTTATATAAAGCAAGTATTTTTTTTTAATAAACGCCCGTATATTCTACTACTATTTTTTTTTTTTTTACTTATTCTTTTAATTCGCAATACATACCGTTAGCTGTAATAAAATAAAGACCTCTTACTGGTGTTGACACTAAAGATAATGCTAAAAAACCCTTTTTTTTACGACGAGAAACGTAAAAAAAATGTTGCTGCAAAAAGATTGAATTGAAAGAAAACAATTAAGATGACGATAACTATATACAAGTTTGCCGCGTGTGAAACACTCATGTTACAAATGTTTTTTTGATTTCAATGTATATTAAAATAACTATAAAAACAAGCTTCGCTATTTTTATTTATTTTAATTACATATCATCAAAAACCATAAATACACAAATAAAAAATAAAATAAAAATTACATTTTATTTTCAATTTTATTTATATATTTATTAACATAAACGTTTCTCTTTGGTTGGAAGAGACTATTGTCCAATATCGCATGTCGACGGTAGACGAAGAAACGGCTGCAAGGGAACAAGATGCAAATGATAGGTACAATAACACCAATGCCTTGACAATCTTGTTCTGTCGTACCAAGTATGCGGATAAGGGTCTTGACTTTCTCTGGAGTGGATTAAGCGCGGATGAGCAGGTCACTATAAGCTTTGTAGTCGAACACATTATCTTGGAGACATTGACAATTGAAGCTTGTTTGCCCTTGAGTCTTGTTCTTGACTCT
Organism: Thamnidium elegans; assembly: GCA_025201345.1. Lineage (NCBI taxonomy): Eukaryota > Fungi > Mucoromycota > Mucoromycetes > Mucorales > Mucoraceae > Thamnidium > Thamnidium elegans. The sequence continues at coordinate 10,387 of JAIXMG010000039.1, forward strand.
TGGGTAACGTTTCATTTGCTGTCCGTTACTATCCTGTAATGATGGAAAAAGAAAGAAGAACAAGAGACCAGTCGTAAGTTATTTGTTAATTGTTTATTTTATAAATATCAATATTATTCACCTTTTTTTTAATTGTATTATTAGACTGACGTTGGGAGGAAAGTTTTGAGGAGTCTTTTTCAATTTCAAACTTACAAGAAGAAATTGATTCCCAACAGGTAAGTATTGCTGAAAAAAGAAGACTTGCTAAGGACAGAGATGATGGCAGTTCCACCCAGCGAAGACGTTATTGATTGGTTTTTTTTCGGTTTTTTTTAAAAAAACTATAAATACTTCTATTTTCTTTCCTTTTCCTTTTCCTTTTTTTTTTTTTTTTTTTTTTTTTTTTCGTCACTTCCTTTTTCTTTTTTCTTCTTTTCGATAAAATAAAATAAAAGTTCTTTTGTTCTTGGACTTTGTACATCTTGTGTCATGTCAGTCATGTCATAATTTTTTGAAATGAGGTAAGATTAATAGTCATTTACTATAATTAAATAGCTATAACACTAAATTATTCTTACTTTATCTATCTAGTATTTTTGTTACTACTTATAATATATAGGGCTTTACTGTAAGTCCTTTTGCTATCGGCCAGACTAATTTGGTTCTAATAATGTAACTATATGCTTAAATTTAAACTTATATTGTATTCTGACGCTTTTTTTTTTTTTTTTACTCAATACATTGATAGCTTATTTCTCAAGAGTATTGCTTTTATCTTCCACGTTGTTGGCCGTGCTCTATTTACTTTTTGCTTATATAAAAAATAAGGCCGAACTATAAAATACATATACCTTCCTCTTCTGTATACAATGTAGAATAACAACAAAATCCACATATAAATAATAGATTGCACTTTTTTTTTCATATAATTTTTTTTTTTATTTAATAAATCTATATTACAAAATGTACTATAATATTGCCGTTTTATTAAATAACTATTTTATTCCATAACCTTTTACTGGATCCGATATATACTGCAATGCTTTTTTTTTTTATTAATGGACAAAAATTATTGGGATTTAAATAAACTCAAACGATAAAGCTGTGTTTTAACGCCATCGATAATTGTAGGGTTATCTGTTGTATCTACGTAATATATGTAACAATATCGAATTAGACATAGATTATACAAGTACTCATATTCTCATATAGTCACTTACATAATCTATATACAATTAGACTATTTCTACTTATATGACTCAGATACCTCTTAGCGTTCTATCAATTGAATATAAATTTATTAAAGACTGTTAATACTAATTGAATAACTAAGATAACTGGTTTACATAAATAATTGTCACATCATTTATAACCCACAAGCCTCTATCTGTTATTATTTAGCCGTGAAACCAATTAGAAAGATAATAGGCATCGCTGCTATTATAATTAACCTTCTGAAGAAACTATTTCTATATTCAAATTGCTCATATTTGAATGGCTTGCTAATACTGTCTAAGTTTCACATCTTATGATAAGCGTCCATTTAAATCCAATATGTATATAAGGCACACACATTTTCTTATAATAAAAACCATTACCTTTTTAAAGTCTAATAATTTTCTGTTATTATATTTTATTTTTTGTATTTTGATATTTACTTTTATTTTATAACCGTCAATATCACATTATCGCTGTTTTTTAGCGATGCCGATTAGCGGTAGCGATAAACGAAGCGATGTGATCGCTGGGGCTCGCCTTAGTGATAAACAGACACCTTTTTTATTTAATAAAACGATAATTCCTATTTTGCGACTGATTACTTTTTAGTATCTTTTTGTTTTTATTTTTATTTTTGAATCTTCACTATTTCATAGCTCGGATTCCACATTTACACTACTATTACAAGTCGTTTATCTTGCCGGCATTTTTGAACATGTCTTGATCGAAAGCTGTCGAGGACAAAATGACATAGTACCAATTGGACGACCGAACTTGTTTATTTATCAAGTCAGCCTTTTGAATTAAACCAACAGTTGAAATAATGTCGACGAATCCCAGAGATAATTAACACTGGGGATTCTTTCGTTTTTTTTTGGTATAAATATTTCGATTTTTTTTAATTGCTTTTTTATTTTTTTATTTTATCGCTTTTTCTTAATAAAATAAAATAAAAGTTCTCTTGAACTTTACTTATATAGGTTTTCGCCATGTTGTAACTCATCTCATTCTTTGAAATCAGGCAATGCTATTAAGTATAAACTATGAAGACAACTTCATATATCTAATATTCTATTATTTTTATTACTGCTTGCTTAAAGGGTGTTTACTTTAATAAATTTTGCTAAAAGGTAATTATTTCATTTGATTCAAACTTAATAATAGCTTATTCTGACTCTTTTTTTTATATATATAGGTATTGTCTTATTCCACAAGTGTCCATTCCCTTTTTTTTTCTTTTTTTTTATTATTGTCCGTATCAAAATATAATAACAAACTATAATATACACATATACCCTTCCATTTCTTAATATATACATTCACGTATAAATAAATAATAAAAATACTCGCTTTTTTTTTCATAATCTCTTTATTTTTTTTTATACATGAATATATAAATATCTATTACAAAATGTGCTATAATTATTATATTATTGAATAAATATTTTATACCATGACCTAATTAATTCTATACCGTCGTAATGCTGTTTTTTTAAAATGTGCGGCAACGCTTAATCTAGCGATAGTGATCAGCCAAGCGTTAGTCGTAACTGAAGCGCTAGCGCTAGACCAAGCAACAGCACTAAATTTAGCGTTCTAAGCGCTAAAACCCGCCTTGGTGCAGTCCCTTTATTCTTTTCTGTAATTTTTATTGTATCCTTAACATGTAGTTTTAGTCTTAAGTTACCGTAGTATATTGAATCAATAGTGCCACTGAGAATAATACACAACTCTTCCATACAACTGAATTTCTAGTAACATATAGTTTATAATCAAATTTTTGTTAGATCGCCAACCACAACACTATCTTAACAACTAATTTTTTAATTTTTTTAAATAAAAAAAGGGTGCGCAAAGGTCCCGGTTTATTATTTACCCGAACCAACTAAAAAAACGGTGCGCGTATAATTGCCCAAAAGAAAACATAAGAATAAGAAAACAACTACGGCATATATTCGTGAGGTCTACGAGATTTAGTAGTTTAGTTTCTTCTGGTTATTTATTTACTTTTATTATTATTATTTTATTACAAGGCCCTTATGGGGAGGGCAGTGTGAGAGTTGAAGAACTCTACATTTCTCTTTCGGCTCTTACATATCGAATATTATAAGTTATTACAAGTTTCGAAGTTAATAAAAATAAGTCCTTTCCCTTCTTAAGTTTTATTTTACGAAAAGCTATTTTGGTAAGCCAGGAGAGTTCATTATAGTTTAGAAGAAGTTATAGCATAAGTTTTTATGAAATCAAAAAGTAATATAGACCCCGACACAACACTGTTATGTACTCGGAATGGGTTATTTCTCGTATGTTTATACAAAGTATAAAAAAAAAGTGTACTACGAGTTGAGTATAAATGAGACTATGTTTTTGGCCCAAAACACTTTTTATTCTCTCGGGTTTTATCAAGGCAAATAGGATACCTTTTTTTTTTGCTTATCAAGTGATAAAAGTAAAGAATAAAAACAAGCCAAACGCCAAGCGGTAAAATTAAAAAAAAATGGTAGGTTGATATATTACATAAACACGAGTGCAGAATGAAAAAAAGGTGAAATGGTAGTCACTTTGGAGAAACAATATCATATTTTGTACACCCAAGCTTTTTTTTTGTTCTCTTTTTCTTTCTTAACTTCTTTTTTTTTTCGAGTTAAAAAAAAACCAACATGGCTCATCCTCCACCTATTGCAGGTGAACTTGTAGTTGTTGCTTTAAAAGCAGTAAGTTTAAAAACAAAAAATATACACATTTCTAAAAAAAGAAAAACTTCAATTGATATAGGAACAACTACAGCACCAGGTAAATACTAATAAAGTATAATAGAAGCAATTTTTTAAATAAGCTAATGTCAAATGTAAAGGCACCAGCAAAACAAGATCCATTTTGTTTATTTCGGGTTGGCAATGTAGTAAAGAGAACCAAAGTTGACCACGGAGGTGGTCTTTACCCTATTTGGGATGATCAGGTAACACTTTTTTTTTACGTCTTTTTTTAAATGGCGATTTTTATAAAAACAAACTCTAAATAGGTAAATATTCCTGTCGCAGCCGGAATTCATCAGATGCATGTTCAAATTTTTGACAAGGATACGAAACCTAATAACTTAATGGGCGAGGGAGTTATTGATTTAACCAGAGTATTACGAGAAAAGGAACATGATGGATATTTCCCTTTACAGTATAAAGGAAGACCAAATTGTGGCGATATTTATTTAGAATTGACTTTTTATCTTGCTGTAAGTTTCATTCATTGTATTATTATGGTGTATTTAATACCTTTTTTTTTAGCAGCATACAGCAGCTAGACCGCAACAACAAGTGAGATACCAGTATCCTGCTGGACATGTACCTGGAGGCACTTATCAACAACGTACGCAGCATTCGCCGTACCCATCGCAACCACCGCAACCACAACAATCACATTATTCACCACAACCACAACAACCACAGTATACACAACAGTATACTCCACAACATAGACCTGTTCCACAGCAACATAGACCCCTCCCTTCTCCTATGCAGCAAAGACCTCCTCCTATTCAAATACAACAACATAGGCCACATCCTCCACAGCAGCATAGGCCAATGGGTCAACAAAGACCAATGCATCCATTACCTGTTGCTCCACAACAACACTCACCTTACCCTCAACCAAGACCTTCTTCATCTATGGGAACTCAACAATTCTCTCCTGCCATGCCTTCGCCTCAACCTTTACTATCTGCAGCGTATAATCCTGGCCTTTCACCGGGAATGAGACCAACAAATGGTAAAAACAAGTTTAATTATATTTTTTTTCATACTTAAAATTTTTATTTTTATTTTAGTACCTTATCCAAACTACCAATCTGGACCACCTCCAGCAGGATTTCATGAAAATCAACGTCCACCAATGAACTACCCTATGCGCCCTCCACCACCTTCTAACGGATATAATCAAAGACCTTATCCACCTTATTAATAATAAACCATTTTTTACAAAATTTTGTTTTGCATTGGGTGTAACAAGTGACTGTGGTTTAGTCTTAGAATAATCACATGAAAGTTCTCGAGAGATTGATAATACACTTTCTCACCCCCTTCTTTTTCTTTCTTTCTGAAAAAAAAACAAGTAGAGATATGTTAGCTTATCAACACGCTTTACACCGTGCCGGGTAATATAGAAATATACGTAACATGGGCTTTGTTTTGTTTACTTATTTTCTTATATAAAAAAGATCTTCTGTAAGAACTTATACCACAGGAAGTTCTGCAAAGACCTTTTCTAACCAAGCTGTCTTACCTCGTTTACCTATTCCAAACCTCAACTTAACATCAGCACGTTACAAGCGTAGTTTATTACCTTTACTCTCTGCATCAGAACATGCAAGCGTCAGTAAGAAAATTGACAATTTCTTCGGTCCCAACGGATTAGCCGAGACGTTACAACAGCGGTTACGTGATTTGGATGATCAAGAGACGGCTCTTGGATTAAACTGGATTGACAGACTTTGGTTGAAAAAGGGATATTTGGAATATCGTATTCCTACTTTAATCAATGTCAATTGGTGGAACCAGTTTCGAGATCCAGTTACCGGTCTTGGAAAGGGAGCCGAGCAAGGTAAAGTAACTGATTTTCAGTTACGTAGGTCAGCTGGTATGATTGCAGGTTTAATTGACTATTCTAACCGTGTGAACAAGTAAGTATTTTAAGATATAATAATATCAGTAGTACATTAAACTCTTAAAAAAAAGCGAGGAGATTCCTCCAGATGTATCTCGTTCAGGACCATTTTGTATGCATCAGTTAAAGAGCATGTTTGGTACATCACGTGTTGCAGCACCTGATTGTGACAAAGTAGTAACACAGTGGCCTTGTTTGGTTAAACATATCAATGTTATTTATAAGGACCAAATTTTTGATGTTCAAGTGATTGGACCTAATGGGGAAACTGTACCTACAAAGACATTAGAAAGGTAAAAAAAAAGAAAACAGAAAAAAAAATATAGCCTAAAATAAAATGACTAATATAAGGTTTAAGCCAATTACGTCAAGTGGTTGATCAAGTTGATCAAACACCTATTGAACAACGTCAACTAGCTGTTGGTGTATTAACTACAGAACACAGAGATACTTGGGGACCTGTAAGTTATATATATATATGCGTGTGTGTATGTACTAAAACAAAAAGAAAATAGATTCGTCAACAAATGGAGACTGAAGCAACAAATGCTAAATCTCTTAAAAACATTGATGATTCTCTTTTTGTGTTTTGTTTAGATGATTATAGTTCTCCTCTTGACTTGGACTCAAGTCATAGAAATATCTTCCATGCCAAGAACGGTAGAAATAGATGGTTTGATAAAGCCTTACAATTTATTGTCGAGAATAATGGCCGTGCTGGTATTAACGGTGAAGTAAGTATCCTCTCCTACTTTTGTACTTGTATATTCTAACTTTTTTTTTATATATTTAATAGCATTCTCCCGCTGATGCTGTAATTCCTGCTCGTATTGTTGATGATATTTTAGCAAGGTAAGTTTTTACTCAATACTTTTTTTTTTTTTTTTTTTTACAATTATTCTAATATTTTTTTTTTAAAAAAAAAAAGGGAATTTATTGAAGACACAATGTCTGCTGGTGCCTTCTCCAACTTACAAAAGCCCAAATTATTAAACTGGCAAGTCTCCAGTTCTTTAGGTCAAGCGATCCAAACCGCCGAAAAGAACGCAGCTGCCTTAATTTCTGATTTAGACAGTGTTTTACTTCATTACGAAGGTTACGGATCCAACAAGATGAAGCAAGCTAAGGTCAGTCCTGACGGTTGGTTGCAAATGGTATACCAACTTGCCTACTATCGACAATACGGTAAATCATGTCCTACTTATGAATCTGCTTCTACTCGTAAGTTTCGTGCTGGACGTACTGAGACCGTGCGATCTTGTTCTGTTGAAACTGTAGAGTTTACTAAAGCATGGGATGATAAAGATATCAATATGCCTAAAAAATTAGAATTGTTTTCCGATGCCATTGAAACGCATATGGAGTATATGAAGGCAGCTAGTAACGGACACGGTGTTGATCGTCACTTGTTAGGTTTAAGAAATCAAATGACACCTGAAGAAGCAGAATCTGAAGGCGCTGCTATCTTCCAAGACCCCTCTTATTGGGGATCTCAGTACTGGCTTTTATCTACCTCCAATACCTCACCTGGTGACTTAGCTTGGGGTGGGTTCGGTGCAGTTGTACCTGAAGGGTATGGGTCTAATTATGCTATTGGTAAAGATCGTGTCAGATTAAGTATTACCTCTTGGAACTCGTATGCTGGTACAGATTCATCTGCATTTAGAAAGACTGTACAAGGTGTTCTTGATGATTTTGGAGATATTGCTGAAAGATATTTAATCAAGAAATAACAATAAAAAACTTTTTTTTCTCGTATGCATTTTTTATTATATTTTATATTTATGCAATAAAAGGGATCATAGAAGTTCTGTTACGAGGATAATCCTTGAATTCCTTCTTATAGTTCTTGTGCTTCTTAACGGCCCAAACATACATTTGACCAGTAGCGACAATATTGAAAAGGAAGGCTACATGTAAAAAAATTAGAAAAAATTAGAAAAAAGAAAGAAAAAAGAAAAAAAAAAAAAGAAAAAGAAAAAAAGAAAAAAAGTACTTACCACTCCAACTTGTAGTAAGGAAACAGACAGCGGTCCAAGCAACAAATTCGAAAAAGTAATTAGGACAAGAAACAAGGTCAAAACCATAACCGTAAGGAATAGCACGAACACGAGTTCCGGGAGGACGCAAGTTACGAAGAGTAATATGTGTCATCAAATTGGAAAGCTCAGCCCACTACAATATAAATGTTTTTAAATCCCACTTCTCTCTCTTGATTATTTTATATACTTACAGCCCAAACAGCAACAGAACCATAAACCCAAACATCATTACGAGCACCAGCAACAGTACCTTGAGCAAACCAAGGTCCATAAACCCAATAAGCCAAGTTAAACCCGGACAAGAACCAGTAATGAGCAGAGTTCTTAAAGACGTTAGTGAAAGGCATAGTACCGTGTGAGAATCTATGAACGAACAAAGTTTCTAATTCACGTTTTAAGAAGTGAAGCATGACCATATAATAAGTAGCTACTTGCATGGGTGAATGCTCAATCGAACTTCCATAAATTAATTTAGTAGCATAATAAAACAAGGGATGAATCAAGAGAGGTCCGCCGTATTCAATTAAAAATACTGTACGCCAACCAATTTGTGGTCCCAAGTCTTTAAAGTAAATGGGTGTTGATTCATCAATACCTTGTTCACTTAAACTTTGTTCAGTTAATACTTTCTTGTCTTCGGTTGTTAAACGTTGACGGTCTGGGTAGTATTTAGGGTATTTTTTGGCGAGCGCAGTTGCGATATCGGCAACTTTGATGGTAGAAGCTGTACCGGGTACTTCCAAAGTAACTGGAAATTTGGAAGATTTTTGACGCGAGGCAATAGTTACCTTCATTTTTTGTTTTTTTCGATAAAAGAAAAAAGAAAAAATTTGTTGAGAGATTTGGGGGAGCTTACTTTTTTTTAAAAAATATATGAGCCAATCAGTGTACAAAGCATACTCAAAAACCCATTTGAAGACACGCTCCTATTTGTAACTGTAATATATGTTGAGTGTTAAAAAATAATAACCAATGATGACATGTACTTTAGTGACGATATGGTATAGTAGATGATAGCATATAAAAATGATGTCGTTTGAGGTTACACCCGTTACAATATCTTAAATTTGGATCCACCAATCTCCTTGCGAAAATTGAATTATTTTCTAAATGCTACAAAAGAAAACAAGTGAAAGACTCAGGGGAAATTAAAATTCTGATTTTAGAAATACTTTCTCCTTTACGTCATAATGACGAACCTTTCATTAACAGAAAAAAAAAGAGATTCTTAAATTGAATCAGATTTATATTTTTCTCTTTTTCTCGCTTTCTTTTTTTAGTTATAAAATATATCCTCTTCCTCCCTCTTTTTCATAGAATGTTTACCAGTATAAAAAATAAATTAAAGAAAAAACCAGACGATGAAGAGAATGTATTGAGTAGTACACATACAAAAGAATCCGATTCACCGACATCTTCTATACAATACCCAACCAATAAAAAACCATTAAAATTCTATCAAGGAGGTGTACGAGAGAAATATAGACCAGTAGTAAAATGGATAGGACGACTCGGATTTACGGCAAAAGCAGTTGTATATGGTTGCATCGGTGTCTTGACATTAACCAATTTATCAGGTGCATATACACCTAATGGTAGTGAAGGCAACGAATCGCCTCAAGGTGCATTTTTGTTGCTAGGCGGTATTCCAGAAGTAGGAAGATCTATTCTTATCGTAATGGCAGTTGGATTATGCATGTATATTCTTTGGAGGTAAAAAAAAAAAAAAAAAAAAAAAAAAAAAAAAAAAAAACGATATAATGATATCATTTAATTATATTAAATACTAACGCCTTTTTCTTGTAATTCAGAATGTGGGAAGCCATTACAGGTCAAGGTAGCGACGCGTCATTCAGTAAAAAAAAGAATTTTTTTCGATACCGACTATCACCATTTGTAAGTGGAGTAGTTTACACAGCCTATGCATATTATATTATTCAAATGCTATTTCAAACTGAAGAAGAACAACAATTTGCAGCCTCCAGTCAAGAATTCCCTGCCTCTTGGACCAAGACCAAATTAGGTTCAGCAGGTGTTGGCATTATGGGAATCGCATTTTTAATTGCCTTCTTTACACAAATTATTAATGCAATTAGTGGTAACTTTATAAGAGACTTAAAAACGAGTGAACCAGACGCGCGTAAATGGGAAGCATTTATTGTACATACATTGGGTAGAATTGGATTTGGTGGTAGAGCCGCTTTGTTTGGTACCATGTCTGGTTTCTTTTGGGATTCTTTAGCAAGTAGAAATGAATCAGGGGATAAGAATATGGTGGCAGCTGCTGTAGCTAAATTATCTACTTCCGGTGGTGGTAGGTTCTTTATGGGGTTACTAGGCGTAACGTTAGTGATTTATGCGGTGTTTGCTTTATTGAATGTTTATTACAAGTATTTTCCTACTCCTCCTCCTAGTCGTGTTTCGGCTTTTAATGGTGAAAAGGTTAAACCAGATGGTACTGAGATAGTCTAAGTAGAACATTTGTATTTATTTATTTTATTTTTTGAAGAAAAAAAATCATTGTATACCATTATTCCCCTCCTCTTTCCTTTTATTTATAATAAAATATAATTTTAATTATTAGAATGATAAATACAGCAGATATTAAACAAAAACATATACTATTTCCCTTATTATAAGTATGCTATTTCTATTTTATTAATGCCGGACTGTTAAACTCTCACATCTGTAATTATTATAAAAAAAAGTATTTTTTGTTTAGTCTTTTTTACCTTCTTCAAATAGCAAAAAATGCCTCTTAGCCCTTTGAAAATTAAAACCAACATTGTTAGACGGTACAGTTTTATTCTTTTATTCTATTTTATTATAAGCTTCTAACTTTTTTATACCAAAAAAAGTATCCATAGAGAAAGTATTGGATATGCTAAAGAAGCAATCACTCAACAAGAACGTATTGATAAGTTGATTGCTGAAGGAGCTGATGAGTACGATGTCAGAAAGCAAGTAAGTTTTTCTTAAATTTTTATGGAAGAACTATTTTAGTTAATCAACCTCTACCTTTAATAGAAAGAAGTTCTTGGTGAGACACTTCAGATGATTCCTGATGTCAAAAAGAGACTTGCTAATGCTTACCAAGACTTACAAAACCATTTGGTAAAAAAAAAAATACGAATATATATCTTTTTTATGAAAGAAACTAACTTATATATCGTATAGGAAAATGCTGAGAATGCTGATATTGACGAGTTACAAGAAGCTCAAACAGTCATTTCCGAGATCGCTGCTATATAACCACTTTTTTTCAGAAATTAATAAAAAAAAAATACCATTACACTCTTGTGGATATATACATATATTTTGTGTTGATATTACGCGTATTTGAATACACAGAGTACTGCGGTTAAAACCTTAAGTATAGATACTCCTACTTTTCCACTACCTGAATTCAATGATACTTATCCGACATCTATATATGTTCCTGTATGTCCAAGAAATATTGCACCGGATATTCCATACTGGGGGAAAAAATCACCGCCCTTCTTTCTAGGTAAATTTTTTATTTATATTCTGGCACTTGCAATGATTATTAGGACTTGATAAGTTAAAAAATCAAGAACAGCATGTTGTTACATTACAGTTATTCCACTGACAATTAAAGGATATAACGAAAAAATTGAAGAGCGTAAAAACCCATTTTTGTGCTTTTAACAAAAATACAAATACAAATATCTTCCCTTCCATTTCTAACTTCGTTTTTCTATTTTCTACAATTTTTCTATCGTCCTAATGATTGCTGAATGAAAAAAAAAAAGAAAGGTGCCGTGTATTACATGGATAACCTGTAAAACCTATCCTCTTGATAAAGTATTTATCATTATTTATAGTAACTAAACCAATCTATTTTCATTACATTTTTTAAAGGTCTGCTAATACTCTTGCTCTATTGGGACTCTGGGTGGTGTTCGTGACAACTGGCGCCGTTGTATTTTTAAGCTGATGCTACCCTTTGATTATATTTTCCTCCTGTGCTGCAATTCTTTTTTCGTCCTCATGAAAGGTTTTTTTAAGAGTTTTTTTTCTTTTTTCTTTTTTTTTTTTCTTTTTTTTTTTTATACAGATGATGGGATTTAGTATGAGCACAACTTATTTGTCAATGCAAGATTGCTGTCTACCCTTATTTAAATACCACAAAGGTAATAATGTGCTACTGGGCTTAAATGTTGTAAAATTTTATTTTTTCGGGTACTTTTATAAAATATCTGTTGAATAGATTGTTCATTGAACCCTTTAAAAAAATTTGTTCAGTGGATATGGTTTATTGAAAAGTTTATGACTATCAAAGTTAACGTGTATTTTAATATTCAAACGGGGTAACGTACTGAGAGGAAAAAAGCGTGAAGCAAGATTGAAGAGCAATTGTACGATTTAATCACTCGAAAATATTATACATTTAGTCCTCGATAAAGTTGGAAACTTCGTTCGTATAAGACGATATTTTAGAAGATCTATGGAATTTATAGAAGCTTACAGTAAATGTAGCGATGGTCGTAAAGTAGTTCAGACAGTAAAAACATTTGTTGAAAAAAATATCTATCTTACGTTACCATAAGTCATATAAACTTCACTTATTTATTCTTTATGAATCTAATAGTATTCCCCACTATTTTACTTTGCGTGACTTTTACTTTATCGTTGAATACCTTCTTTCAAAAAACACTTCCGGTATTCCGAAATAGAATCAATCAATTCGGCACTGAATTCAAAAGTAAGACCTCCGCCTTCCTTACGTGTACGAGTGGACGGGATAGTAACGAAGTTGTTACTCGGTAAGTACTGTAAAAATACATTTGCAATGAAAAAGGACGCATACTATTTTTATCAAATCAAGATTTACTTGATTGCTGCTTTCTGCGCTTGTTTAAGTATTTCGAATATGAGAATAAATGTTGCAAGGTATTCGCTCAAGACCTCCACAATTATCCAGACAGCAAAACCTTAAAGGACAGTAGTGCTTCACCAGCTGTGAAACATTCAGCATTAGAACCTCCGTAAGTTAAAAAAAAGAAAAAAAGAAAAGTAATATCGTGCTGACATCATCATTTCTCTTATTGGATGGCGAAATAAGGAGGTTCTGTAAAATTTACAGGGCTTGAATTTTATTATTCTTTTTTTTCAACGCCTTTTTCATTTACTTACATTGAAACAAAATGCTCTTCTCTCGTCCCTTATTCCAAGCTGTCACCAAGGTACACACGTACATATGTACATAAAAGTGTATACTTGAGGCTAATTTTTCTTTTAATAGGTCTCTACTCAACTTGCTGGTATTGCCGTCCACCAAAATCCTCGTCCTCACTTGATCGAGACATACAACACCACACTTGAAGCATTATCTCGTATTCCCACCACCGCCGTATATAGACAAGCTACCGAATCTTTAACTCAACACCGTTTAAACATTGTCGAGTCCACCGAAATTGTTGAGGAAATTGAAGCCAAGATCAATGTCGGTCAAATTGAAGAAGTCATTATGCAAGCTCAAGAGGAACTTAAATTAGTCGCAAAGATGGAAGAATGGAAGGCTTGGGAGCAACTCGAAACACCTGTCCCTGAGGGTCAATGGGTTTATCCTACCAAGGATTAAATTCCTTTCTTTTTTTTTATACATAAATTATACACTCTTCTTTTTTCTTTTAGATCAAATGCATTTTTATTTTTATAGTTGAGGATAGTATATTTATTATTACAAAAAGGTTGGATTCGAATTGGGTTAAAAAAAAAGAGTGTGTGAAAGGGAAAAGGGAGATCGATATTAATTAAAAAGTATGAAAAAAGAGAGAAAAAAAAAGATAGAATTACAATCTGTAAATAAACTTCTTATTCTCGCGATCAGTTAAATCATCAGAAGCCTGGGATACTTCATCATTAGGGTTAGTAAGTTTGATTCTATTCAATCTAGCCATGTATTGACGATTGAGGAAAAGCATGATAAGAATAGCACCGTTAGCGACACAGTAAACGGTCATACCAGTTTTATAGAGAGGGGCTTCTCTTTCGAACATCAAAAGAGGACCGATAAAATTACCAAGTGTGTAAAATATCATGTTCATACCGTTGTAGAACAACTTCTTGGTATAACCGGCAACATTAGCTCCTGTAATGGTCAATAACATAACTGCGGTACCGTTCATAGCCCAGGCAAGAAGGAAACCAACAAGTTTAATGGTACCTTCAGGAAGTGTCACCAGTAAAATAAGACCCACTAAGGAGATTGTGGTAGAGACAGCGACACCAAGGTATAATTGGTTTGTCTTACGGGCAATGACAACGGCTAAAATAGAAAATAAAACTGTACTGGCACCATTAGGCATTTGAAGAAGAATAGAGTGTTGTTTCTAGATTATTTTTTTAAGGGAAAATTAACATATATATGCTGCAAATATATATATATATATATAAACTTACAGAAAAGCCAAAAGCTTCAACGAGTAATGTACTAAAAACGACAAGACCACCAGTATGAAGATTGTTACACAGTGTAGAGAAACATATAAGCCAAAGACGAGGCTCATTGAGAGCTTCGTAGATGTGATGCTTCTTAAAGTCATAAACGCGAGTGACACCGTTATCTTGGACTCTTTCCTTCACAATTTCTTTCTCTTCTTCAGTTAATCTAAACATGAAAGATGTAGGGGTATCTGGAAGGAAGAAGAAAGATATAAAACCAAAGACTATAGTTAAGGCACCCCAGATAATATAAGGCCATTTCCAAGACGCGATACCTAGCGCATGATTGATATGAGAAATACCAAATGAACAAGCAGATCCAACCATGGTACCTGAACCATTACTAAGCCAAAGGAAACCAAAGGCGGCGGATTGTTCGGATCGACGGTAGACTGAATTGATAATGATTAACAAGGACGGATAAGTACCAGCTTCAAACAAACCAAGTAATACACGACATACAGCCAACTGAATAAAATTAGTACATAAGGAAGTAAGACACATTACGATACCCCAAAGCACAAGTAATGTACCAAGGTATCGGGAAATACGGAACTTTTGAAGAAGATAACTGTTGGGAATTTGAAATGCTATAAAACCGATATAGAAAACTGAACCTAACCATCCATATTGATCTTTACTCACGTGTGTATCTTCAAGCATATTCAACATAACGGATGTACTCAACGTGGTCTTATCAATAAACTGAATAAATACGATTGCTCCAACGAACGGAAGTAATGTCCAATTGATCTTGTTTACTAATTTCTTTTCTTCAGGTGACTTCTCGAATGGTCCGCGGTGGTCGCTGGAAAACTCTTCGTTAGATTCAGTTGAGAAATTCATAGAGGATTTCTCAGCTATAACTGTCTCACCATGAGTTACTTGAATTTTTTCCATAAGATTTAAAAGAGAACGAATAAATAGATTTGTTTTTAGAAAGAAGAAAAGCAAGAAATCGTAGTCTATTTATACTTTAAAAATTATCGGATCCGTTTATATTTTTGTTAAACACCAAAACGGGCGAAACACAAAAGAGCTTTTTGATAGTTCCAAATCTTGGTACGACTAAATAATAATAAACTTTGCTCACGAACACACACAAAAAAAAAAGCTGTATTCTCCACATATATATTTTACACTATAGTTAGAAATGCTTTCTCACGTTGTATTTTGAAATGTAATACGCTTTCCATTTCTATACAATCCTTTATTTAGAATATTGCTTACCGAAGTTTCATGTTCTAATGTTTTAGTTAGTGTTTTATGGAGGGAAAATGAATAATATGTGTAGTTAAATTAAAGAGCAACTTCTATTGAAGATCTTTCTTTTGTACATAAGTTAGAAACCTTTTTTTACGAGGATATAAAGTGAATATACCTTTATATAAAAAATTATATCATGTAAAGTTATAGTTGTTCACTTGAAAAGAAAAATTACAGTCTGTTTAAAACTATCTTTGACGTCAAATATTTTAATAGGAATTAGATTGTCTTTCTTTTTTTTTTTTTTTTTTTTTTTTTTGCTTTGTTTGATCTAGCCCTATACTGAAACTTAAGGGAAGTACGACAGTAATAATACAATGGATAGTCATGCCGTAAGCGGCTGCTTTCATTCGGAGTAAGAAGGAAATCGATCCTTGAGATACAATAACAAAAAAATGTAATTGATTTGTATTATGAACAATATGTCTCTTTCTCTCCCCCCCCCTTTTTTTTTTTCTTTATACCATCATTAAAGTGATAGGTATAGATGGGGGTAGAAATAAACTTTAAAATTGATGGTATTGATTATTAAATACTCACGCGCACAAGAAATGTGTGCGTAAAAAAAAAGAGCATTAAATTACTGGATTTTTTTTTACAGTGTCTTCTCACGGTGTACTAAGGATACGGTATTACTGGAATGCATAGCTTATATCCCCACCAACCAACCATATTTGTGTATCCAATAACTCGAAAAGAAACAAGTCCGTTATTTTTAATTGTTCCATGTATTCTTTTTGGGATACAATCTTTCTGATTTGTTCTCTGTTTTTCTTTGATTTCGTGAACCTATAACAGGAGTTTGCATTGTTATAATTTTTAACTGTATACAAGTCTATGATTAACATCAATTGGTAGGTAACGCAGTAATATGATCATTGTTTCTACTTTTGTCAGGATATTATTTCATTAAAATAAATAATAATAATTAACAAAAGAGTAATAAAAAGATGCCGATAGTGTTTAATATTTATCAAATCAGTAAGATCAGTTTCTTTTTTGACAGATTATACTATAATCAATAAATAAATACCTTACATGTTAACTTTATAGAAGTATACATATATGAGGAGGTAATTGTACTTGGTTCGGATTTGGGTGTTTAATATAAGGGTAGTAAACTTTATTGCCTATTTTATTGGGATAATCTAGACAATATATCAACTTTCTCATCCGCCTATAATCTATAAGCTTATAGTATATACGTACTGTAATAATTAATCTCCAATATACGCCCACTCACACACACACACACACACACACACACACACACATACAAACACATACATATACACACACACATATATATATATATATATATACGCTAATGTATCAGTCCGCATATTGATTTTGTGTACGCATGATTACCAGCATAAAGAAGGAAAATCTGTTATGTATCACTGCATAATTGTATAAACAATCTACTATGTTTATACATAAACCAATGCTTTCAAATCGTCAGTTTTTAAAAAAAAAAAATGATATAGTGAGAATTCATCATGACTAATCGATAAACCGTGTTAATTTTTTTTTTTTTTTTTTTGACGCATATATTCTCATCGTGTAACATAATCTACGCTTTGGTGAAGCTTTTTTTTTTTTTTGCGGCACTTTCTAGTAACTAACCGTTTTATATTGTGACTTTTTTTTTCTTCTGTTGTTTGTATATATGTGCTGTGTGTAGGGTTGCACCAGTGATCATCATACTTTATTATCTTATTCAGGTTTTTTCTTTCTTTCGGTTCTAGACATCTCAAAAGATTACGCACATATCAAATAATTTATATTATAACCACCAAGGAGAAAGAAGGTAAACGTTCTACTATCCAATCAAGAGACTGTATTTTGTCTCATTTCATGCAAAATAAATAAATAGACATGTATTCATCATAAAAAAGTGTGTGTAAAATATAATATAATGCAATATGAAAATCTTAATAGCCAACAAATTATGGTTTTATATATATATATATGTATATTTTTTTTTTGACAGTTTTTAAATAAAGAATCAAGTAAACGATTTTTGTATTACTCATTATTAAAAAGAGATTTTCACAAGTGTTACAAAATAAATCAGAAAATGTAACAAATAGAAATTATATTTATTTATTTAAAAAAGAAGAGTATTATAATGAAAAAAAAAAGGAGAAATTAAGGAGAAAAGGTATACTGACTGGGTTGATGATTATTGTTTATTGTTATTTTCTCTCTCTCTCTCTTTCTTTCTTTCTTTCTTTCTTTTTCTCTCTCAAAAACTCTTTGTTAAACAAAGAATTTAGACTGCACGT
Organism: Thamnidium elegans; assembly: GCA_025201345.1. Classification (NCBI taxonomy): domain Eukaryota; kingdom Fungi; phylum Mucoromycota; class Mucoromycetes; order Mucorales; family Mucoraceae; genus Thamnidium; species Thamnidium elegans. The sequence goes on from JAIXMG010000039.1 coordinate 28,307, forward strand.
GTAAGACGATGGTCCCACCCCCTTGCTTTCCTTTATTATTATTATTATAATTATTATTATTATTATTAGAGCATCAAAGCAAAAGCAGCAACACAGGCAAGAGATAAAAGTGCTTTGGTGGTTAAACCAGGAGACATGACAGCGACACCATTACCAGAATCACCCTTAAAAATTGAACCAGATGAAGTAGGTGAAGAAGAAGAAGAATCAGTATTAGTTGGACTATTGATAACGGAAACGGATGCAACAGGCAATACACTAATAGGAACATCAAGATGAGTATTCGTACGAGAATCCATGAAAACGACCTTATATACACCCGGAATAAGTGTAGTAGGAATCTTGTAATTTACAGAATGTTCGTAATAAGTAACATTACCATTACTTTTTGCACTAGCAGTCGTCTTTGAAACGTCAACAGAAGGAGCAATAACAACTGTAGCATTAGTAGAGACAGCAGATTCAAGGTTAATAGAAAGTTGAATATCTTATAACAATAAAATTAATTTAATACATAATTTATAATTGGCTAAAACTTTATTATTTTTGTACCTGACATAACATTCTCAAACAATTGAATAGTACAAGGTAAGATTTGTCCCATCACATAAGGTTCATTTGATACTGGGCTACTGACGTTATAGTTTTGCATGGGTGAAGTTAATTGTGCTGAAACTGCACCAAAACCTGCCACTAAACCAGAAGCAATAATGAGGAACTTCATTTTTATTATTACTATTATTATTATTAAAAAAAAAAGATAAAAAAGAGAGGAAAAAGAGAGGAAAAAAAGGGGTTTTTTTTAAATATCTTTTTTATATCTTTTTTTTTTTTTTTTTTTTTTTTTTTTTTTGTATTTGGTAAACCCCTCCTTTTTTATTTATAGATCGACAATTATTTGGTAGCACAGGTTATTATTATTATTATTATTATGATTGTTGTTGTGCGTATTTTTATTATGTATTAAAAGTAAAAAGTGAAATAGTAAAATTAATTTCTTTCTTCAAACTAGAACAAATTTCTTAATACAGCCGCCAATGTTACCGAGAACAAAACTTTACTAGCCATAAGGGTAGATCCACTGTTGGCACCAACTGTATTGCTTGTAGTAGAAGGTGGAATAATAGACCCACTAGGTCTAGGTAAAATAACACTAGAAGATGGAGGTTTAGCAACAACTGTAGGTACTGCATAAGAAGCAGAAGAACTTGTCCAAGCAGCAGCAGAAGGAGAAGGTACTACTATAAAAGGGGCAAAAAAAAAAAAAAAAAAAAAAAAAAAAAAGGAGAAAAGTATTAGTATTAAAAGGGGAGAGATCTTGTAAAGTATATATTTGTATTTTACCTCCAGAAGACGTTGCAATTGAATCTGATACGGCAGCAGAAGATGATAAAATATCTGAGATAGCAGAAGATGCGTCAGAAATAGCAGATGCTAAATTACTGTTAATGATAGATACAGCACTATCAGTACCAGTTGCAGCAGATAAACTTTCTTGGTTGGTAGGAGTAGCTTCAGTAGCAGCAGCAGTAGTAGTACCAGCACTGTTAGTCTCTTGAGCTTCAGTGGCTGCTTGAGTAGCAGTAGCTGCTTCAGTTGCAGGGCCAGTTAAATAGTTGGAAATCTCATCGCCAGTTAAAAGAGTTTTCCACCAATAGATATCAGTTACAGCAGCTGGTAAAGTAGGTACAGCAGGAGCAGTAGCAATATTTACGTCGTCTTGAGCGTAAGCTACTTGGTGAAGAGCAATGGTGGCTAATAATGTCAAGGCAACTGTAGATTTCATTTCTGATATTATAAATAAAAAAAAAATACAAAAGGAAGATATAGAAATAAACTAAAATGAAGAAAAAAATAACCTTTTTATACAAAAACATCCCCTATTTTTTTAACCCTTCACACACTAAAGGAGATAACGAAAAAGTGTATAACTGCAGGGATCTACAAACAAGTAGTACAGTGCTCTATTATGTGTGTTTCCCCCAACACAAGAAGGTGATCAGGGATTCGTTCTTTACAGTTTTTTCCACTATTTATAGCAAGAAATATGTATAAGTAAAAAAAAAGGAAATTGTTTATTTTAAATGCTATTTACAAGAAAACACAAAATAAAACTTTTCTTTCACTGATATAGTGCATCATAAGAAAATAAAATATATATAAGAAAAAAAAATAATTAAAAAAACAAAAAAAAGTTTCTTTCCCTTAAAAAAAAAAGAAAAAAACTTTCTTCTACTTCTCTACGTCTTCAGCACCAAACTAGGATCACCAAGAAAAATATTACTTGATTATTTTATGATGGTTATATATATATAAATTATTTAATTTAGATCAAGAGCTTCTCAATTTGAGTCTTGATGCTAAGAATTTGAGGCTTAAGATCGGAGGCTTCGTTAGTGGTGATGGAACAAGAAATAACGGAACGAGAGACACCACAAGCACGACCAAGAGCGGTCTTGGAAGGAACAAAGACATAAGGAACGTTCTTATCCTCACAGAGGAGAGGCAAATGAAGAAGAATTTCAAGAGGCTCAGTATCAGCTATTTTTTTGAAGAAAAAAATTTCGTTAGATCCTAAATCTACCAAGATCGTGATCTTTAACTCTTTTTATAACTTACCAGCCATGACAATGAATTCAGAGATACCTCTGTTTAAGGTCTTGGTAGCTTCGTTAGCACCCTTCTTCAATTGCTTGTAATGAGAAGCTTGTTGAACAAGATCGAGGATAGTGCTGGTTAAAGCAGCATCGGCAAGAGGAAAAGCTTTAGGGTTGACAACAGCGCTCTAAACAAAAACAAAAAAAAGAAACATAAGTATATATATACTTGTATAAAATATACTTTTCTTGTGTATTACTTACCATATTGATAGAAAGAGAAAAGGTTGAAAGGAAATAATTATAAAAATTTTCCTTAGTTTCATATACGAAAAAAAAACTTTTTATGCAGTCACGTTTTAGCTGTCAAAAAACCATCAGTTTTCGCGCTTTTAATAATTGCCTCTTTATTGAATGTTCGTTTTTTTTTTAATCAGACGGATGTTATTGTTAAAATATGTTAAAAAGCACTTACATGGACTAGGCAGTATTCGGAGCGTTGATCTATGCGTAAATTAATATAATACTTTATTGTTTGGTATAAAATATACTTTTTTTTTTTTTTTTTTGTCTGTATATGTCGCCATCCGCCTTTTTTCTATAATTTTGTTCACAACTTTATTGAGTATGCACGAAAAAGATCTATACTTTTTTTTTCTCGATAAACGAAATCAATTAAGAATCTCATCCCATTTTACCTTAATTGACTTCTAAGAAACTTTTACTTAATTTGTTGCTATGCAAATAATTCGATAATTTAAACAGATGATTTATCGTTACTAACAAATATCATTTTATTAAACTAGTATTTTTCGTTTTTATAAGCAGATTAAATAGGAATAAAAGAAAAAGATAAGATCGGTGCACCGAATCGGTACACGCAACACTCCGTTTTGGTAGGTAACTGTGGCGTTGAATACATCTATTCCAAAAGAAAATATTTATCTATTCGAAAAGAAACCGAGAGTATTTACACTTAAACAACTTATTCAAATTCTATAATTAGATTATTTCTTGTTTCCAAAACTATTTTATGTGAATCGGGTCACCATACCCCCTCTTTATGTAAGAGTTGTAGTTACAGAGGTTTCCCCCTGAATGGAGATATGTTAAAAGCCAATCATATGAATTATCATGCATATGCAAGAAAAAAAGAGATCGTCAAAAAGTGTGATAACGCTCAAACGTAAAGATCGTTAGGTAGGAAAACAAAACATTTCCAGAATAAAATAGAGCCTTAAAAAATAAGTAAATAAACACTCATTCTCTTTTATTATTATTATTATTATTATTATTATTTTATATGAGGGAATATCAAAAAGTAAGTTTATAGAAAAATAAAGTAAAAATGGTTAGATGAAAGGAGGAAAAAATAGATAAGAGAAAGAAAAAATAATAATATAAAAGAGTATGTACAATACTATAAAATACACTGAAATAAAAAAAAATAAAAAAATAAAAAAAAAATAAAACTATTACTCCGCTGCAAACGCGTATTCTCGATGAGGTAAAGGAGTTCCTAATCCCATACTAGATGCACGACTCAGAGTACCATTTAAAGGACTTAATTTCTCTACAACCGTACGAAGTCCATCCCAAATCATAGAACATCGTACCAAAAATCCATAATAAGATAATAACTTGAGTCCGTCCATATTTTCACCATGCATGCCAATCTTTACAGTCTGTCTTAATTCTCTTTGAATATGCAAATTTCCTGCAGTGACCATACGATCAATTTCAAGCCAATCATCCGGAAATTCACTTAATGGTCTATTATAGTCTTTTAAAATTTTACCAATACGAAGCATCACATTTAAACTATCACCAAAGCTCTCTAATGTTTCTCTGGTAGGAGTAATTCTTTCTTTTAACTTGGCAGTATCTTGTGTTTGAGTTCCTGTAACTTCATCTAACCGCGTAGCAGTTTGACTAAGACTGATAAGCGGTAATAATAAGCGAAACGAAACTAATGGCCAAACTACTCGTTTCATTGCTTCAATTGCTTCATTATATCTCTTTGCTCTTCTTAAATCTCTTTTGCATCTATCTTTACCGCCACCAATAATATGAAAAATAATTTGAACATAATACTCATTTGAAACGTTTCGTAAACGAGTAGATTCGGTTTGAAGTTTTGCTAGTACGCTAAATGCTTGATTACTGATATTGGTGATAGCATCATGCGTCCAAAACTTACTACTATCTTCAAGCTGTTGACGATACTGATCTTGAGCTAATTCGGGTGCTCGGGTAGAAAATGTTCGGGTAATTGCTTCGGTCAAGCTTATTTCGGGGCCATCCGTTGGTAATCTTTTAGCTATCTTTTGTGCAAGTGATTCATCAACTGCTGCTGTGGTTGATCCACTAAAATCTAAATAATATTCAGATGATTTTTCATATAGCTCTGCTGCATCTTCCATTGCTTTTCCCAAATTTTTGCGCATGACACTGCTTGCTTTTAATGGAAATACAAAAATAGAAACAAACCTATAACCCCAAAAGTTTAAGTTCCCTTATAGACACATAGATATACATATATATTGTGTATAACTTACAATGAAATGACAATTCCGATAATTAGGTTAAGTGTTCTCCATGCTCCTAATTCGGCTGTATACGACATACGGTCATGAATTAAGTCCGCATAGCCGGATAATAAAATAATTACGGTTGTTAATAGACCCTGTATAAAAGTATATTCTAGTGATTGTATAAAAGAAAAGAAAAAAATAAACTAGTAAACTACATACTATACTTCCTGCATAAGCATACTTTGGTATAACTTTTAGTTTTGCAATGAAAAATACTTGAATAAACATGAGAACACATAGTACAACTGCTGCTTGCCATTCCCAATTAGGATGAAAGATAGCTCTGGTAATTGTCATGACTACAATACTAGCTGCTCCTCCAATTAATGTACCCATTAATCTCTGTACACTTAAATTTAAAAACCCTCCAACTGTATTATCTAGTACTGTTACCACTGAGACACCTACATATAACAGGTTAAAAAAAAATAATTAAAAACGGATATTTTTTCTGGTCTACTTTACCAACCCAAAATACATTAGGGAATATTTGAGAAATAGGATTGATAATAACAAGTAGAGCAGCAATTGTAAAAGCAGTACTCATCTGAAACGCATATCTATTTGTAGGGCTTATGGCTTGTTCATGAATCCAAGTATAGAGCGATGAAGATTTTACGTTTTCTACCCAAGGATGCATATTTTTTTTGGTTATAGATGCAGGAGAAGTCGGCCCATATTCTGAACGAGGGAAAGGAACATCTTCCACGATCGTTATCCGTTCCTGACCAGGTACTTTTTGTTGTGGAGGTATTGCTGCGTTTGTAGGTATCTTTTCTGTATATTCGAATTGAAATGGTTTTTGAGCAGAATCTAAAAATGAAAATAAACTTTAAACTTTTTTTTTTTTTTTTTTTTTTTTTTTTTTGACATGAAACTTATTGTTTGTATCTTACCAATTGATTGATAGGACAAACTATCATCCTCTTCTTTAATACCTATACTGTCTCTTAAGGTCTGATTGGTATCATCATCTCGAGGCATTTCTCGGACGGTTGAGTTTTGACTGTCGGCATTTGAAGGTCTATGAGATAAACATTTATCTTCTGCCATTTTAAATTAAAAAAAAAAAACTTAGAAAAAGAAAAAAGAAAAAAAAAAAAAAAAAGATGAGAAAAAAAAGGACCCTAAATAAAAAATAAAAACTTCCTAAACTAAGGGATAGAATGAGCTCATTTGAGCAGAAAAAAAAAAGTCGCAATTAGAGGTTGATATCTAAACAAGTTCGTACTATCAAAAAAGCTGTTATAGGAAATTTAAACTTTTTTAGTTGGTGGCACCTCAATAGCTTAAGCAACGTCATCAAGCATCTACTGATTGCTTTAATCTTATTATATTCTCCCCTCCTCCCTTTTATTTTATTTGTTAAAAAAAAAAAAAAAAAAAAAAAAAGTATGTTTAAGCAAGCATGTTCGAGTGTAAAAAAAAGTTAGTACGCGTAGTGTCACTTGTTTTTATTTCTAGAAAAAAAAAAAAAAAAAGTGTATGTATTCTAAAAAGCTTTTTTTTTTTTTTTTTTTAGGTTTGATGGCGACTCAACAACGTTCATTGTCAAGCCTTATTTCCGTAAGGGAATTGCAGTCGGCTTTAGGAAGTGTCAAAATTTTGGATGGTTCTTGGCATATGCCGAATACTAACCGAGATCCATATCAAGAATATTTAAATAAAAGAATTGTCGGTAGTCAATTTTTCGGCATTGATACAATTAAAGATACTACTATCAATCTTCCTCATATGCTTCCTTCTCCAACTTCATTTGCTGATGCAGTAGGTATGTATCTTGTGGATATGATTAGTTTCTAAATTTAATTGACACTACTAAAACTTTTATAGGTAAATTGGGTATTGATCAAAATGATCATGTAGTTGTTTATGATACTGCCGGTGTATTTTCCGCCTGTAGAGTTTATTGGACATTCAAGGTAAACTTTTTTGCTTATTTTTTTAATTCTCTATACATGACTAATTTTTTTTTCTAATGATAAAAAGGTATTTGGCCATCAATCTATTTCAATATTAAATGGTGGGTTGCCTTTATGGGAGAAAATGAATGGGCCTATCGAAACAGGACCACCTAGTCCAGTTGAATCTAAACAATATAAGGTACCTAAACTTGATACGGAGTTAGTACGTAATTATGATCAGGTACTCTCCAATGCTCGTGAAATCGAAAGTGGTAAAGAAGGTGCATTAGTGATTGATGCTCGTCCTTATGCTAGATTTACGGGTGAAGCACCAGAACCACGTGAAGGATTATCATCTGGCGCGATGCCCGGCTCTATCAGTATTGCATTTAATCAGGTCGTCCAATCTGGTGAAATGTTAAATGACGACAAGTTACGACAAGTGTTTGAATCTAATGGCGTGGATATATCAAAGGATATCATCACTAGTTGTGGTAGTGGTATTACGGCTTCTATTCTTTATTTAGCTTTGGAACGAATTGGCGCTAAACATTTAGCCGTTTATGATGGCAGTTGGACTGAGTATGCTGCACAAAATGATGCCATCATTATTAAGAAACAATAAATTATACTTTTGTAACTTGAGTTACTAAAAAAAGATGACGATAGATAGATAATATATTAAGCTGTTTGTGTTTTACAAAACCTGTAATGTTTTGAATAAGGTTATGTGTGGGCATAATTGAATATACGACACTTAAAAAAAAGCGGCCACGCTTTTTTCTTTTTCTTTTTCTTTTTTTTGAAAAAAACATACTTCTCCCGATGCAACCATTCAATAAATATTATGCTCCAGATTGGACACCTGAAAAAGTAATAATGTGACAACAATGCTAATAAAAGAAAATAGCGCATTTGCTATTACTAAGCCTAAAATAAACGTGCTTGTAGGGTTCGATCAATAAGTTTAATGGTACGCATGCTTACGGAGCAAGAGCGAAAAAGATTGATGAGGGAATTCTAGTGGTGAGGTAAAATTAAAAGTACATATTTATTATCATAAGAAACTAAGCAAGTCTCTTTTTTTTTTTTTTTTTCTTTTTTCTAGATTTGAACTACCTTATAATATTTGGTGTTTAGGTTGTAATAATCATATTGGACAAGGTATATATATATATATATATATTCTCCCTGACAATATCTCTTATTTACATATTAAACAAAAGGTGTGCGGTATAATGCCGAAAAAAAGAAGGTGGGGAATTATCATAGTACACCTATCATTCAGTTTCGAATGAAGTGTCATTTATGCGATAATTACATCGAGATCCAAACTGATCCCAAGGTATGATCTAAAGAACAACAAGATGAGCCGAATAGAATTAAAAATAATCAATGTTCATTTAGAATTCTGTATATGTCGTAGTCAGTGGAGCACGTAAGAAGATGGAAGAATGGAATTCAGAAGATACAGAAGTAATTCAATTACAAGATGAAGGAATAAAAGAGAAATTAGAAGCAGATCCGATGTATCGGCTTGAACATAACATTAAGGACAAAAAGAAAATCGATGCGTCTAAACCTCATATCAGCCAATTACAAAACTTGAATGAATCTCAATGGTCAGATCCTTACACTAAATCACAACAATTACGAAAGCAGTTCAGGCAGGAAAAGAAGAAGGATAAAGTCGAACATGAAGCAACCGAAAAAGTCAGAGATAAACATTCACTTGGTATCGAATTATTACCTGAGTCTGTTAGTGATACGATTGGAGCTAAATCGATTGAATATGCAACTCATCATTTATTAGAGAAAAAGAGACTTGAAACTGCAGTAAAACCTTTATTTGATAAAAAGAAACATACAACCGATGAACATTTAAAAGATCTAAGTCATGTTGTTAAACTTCACACACGTTTAAAAATGGACCCATTTTATAACCCAAGCGGGTTTACGAAACCTTCAAATTCAACAAAATTAAAGGATATTGTAGTAAAACCAACAAAGAAAAAGTCTCGGAATGAGGACGGGAAGCCAACATTAGTATCCTATACTGACTCGGAATCTGATTAGTTTTTTTTTTTCTTTTTTTTTTTACATGTTTCAAAAGAATGATATGCATAATCTATTAAGAAAAAAGAAAAAACCCTGTTTTAATTAATTTGGTAAATAAACACTTTATTAACAAGCATTATCTTGGAACTTTATCGAACACACGAGACAGTAAGAAAGCCGCAAACTAATAAAAATAAGGAATAGTCTATGCAAAAAAAAAAAAAAATCCATATTATGTAACTATAGTAATATACAGAAACGGCTCTATTCAAGATTGAAGAAATCCGCTCTTGAATCGATCCTACCCTTACATCGAACAACCTTAAATATAGCTGCTACTGTATATAAAAAAAACCCTCCCGTAGAAAAAACTACAAATTCTGAGACTGGATAAATCAGTCCATTGGCCGATGCTCTGTAACGATGACACTTGCGAAAATATTATTGCAACGTCGAAAAAGGTAAATGTCACTTAGAAAAGTATGTCCGATTTAAGTAATTTCTTACTAATGTGTCACTAGATTCGAACGGAAGCTTCGACTTCTACTAGTTCGTTATGGTTGCTTATAATACTTTTTAATATGTACCAAGTAACTAATTAACACGTAATTTCTCGATTTAGCCAATATTCTTTTCCGATTATTGATATTGACGATAGTGGAGTAGAAGAACTTTTAAAAACTTATATGGAATAAGAGTTTATAAAGTTTATAGAAGACTCAACTTAGGTCAACAAATTTAATCTTATGGCGCCATGTTCACAGTTGCTTGATAAAATTTCTAAAGCAGTTCCTAGTTCTATAATGCTCAGAAAAATATTAAGAAAGTCTACTCATTGTGATGACAAAATAATGGATCCGGTCCTTTATAACTATTTAAACTATATTGAAACTATACTTATTTGTATGTAGCCACCCTTATTTTTAGCTATTTTTAAAAATATTAATGACTTTTTTTTTTTTTTTTTTTTTTTTTTTTTACTCAACAAGTCCTAGAAATACATTAACTCATCATGTACTCGAATCCACTGCGGTTACGTTTACCACTGTCGTTTTTATTAATAACATTTTCTTGTCATGTAATGATATAGTTGGCTTGTCGTGGTAAGTTAAAACGACATTCTGTTTTCCAAAAACTTCAATAATAAATATTATTGATAGGTTTGAAAAAGAAGCGTGTACTACTGGGAGTACAAAGTTGGATGGTATTGCCCTCGCCGTGAAAGATAGAAAATATGACGAAGCTAAACTTCTAGAAAAAATGGCGGGCCTTATCGAGAATAAACTATTCTTTGGTATATTTTCTATTTTTGATAAGGAAAGGTTGGTAATCAAGATCAGATAAGGCCCTAGATCTTATTTTTTAGGTTTAAAAAAAAAATAGGCAATTTTTATTAATCTTTAAAATTTATAAAAAAAAAAATAACTTGTCGCTTTTTAACCCACAACTTGCTATATCTTTTAAAACAAAGTCCTTTCGAATCCTGTTTTTCCCCCATCGGTTTTTTTAAAACTACGCACAAACGTGATAGAACTTTAGTCTCGGGACATAAATATAAATTTTTTTTTAAAAAAAAAAGGTTTCGATTTTTGTGTAAACTTGAAGAAGGAGTTTTTCTTTCGGCTTGTTTTTGCCTGAATTTCTATTACAAACGTGCTAGACTAAATAAATGGAGTTACTTCCATGGTCATCATAGTACATTGGGTGTATGTTTTTTTTTTTTAAAAAAAAACAAATTCACCATCCAGAGTCTCCAATCGACTGAACATTTTCTCCTTTTATTATTTATATTTTTTATTTTTTGCCTAGCGTAAATAACAAAACACAACCTATTACAATTAAAGATCCACATCCTTTTGATGGTGAAAAACCTAAAGAGAAGGGGCTTAGAATTTTGAGCTACCATAAAAAGGATGTTAACTTACATTGTGCTGAATCTTCTTGACAGTACCAGACATGACTAATAGCATACACCAAAATTGCTCTTAAGCCTTGTAAAATACCAGTTGCAACCTATTTTTTTTTTAATTTTATAAATATCTTTTATGCTGGAAGAAAAAAAAACTTACGTTTCCCGTTCGTTCAATTAATTCATAATAACTCCAAGAGTGTAAAGCGTTTGCTATGGTAACAATGACATAAGCTATTATTACTTGAAATGTTGTTACATCTTTATCAACGTGAATGATATCATTAAACTGAGGTAATGTATAAACAGCTATCCAAATCCAAGTGAAAATTGATGTATAGACTCCCATCCAACAACATACTCTTGCTGGTAATGGTTGTACTTTACTTTTTGAGAGAATGTTATCTGCATAAACATAAATGCATGCTTTTTTTTTGTTTACAAAAAAATTAGTTGCTTACGAAAGAAATTCTTACGGCTATTTTTTTTTTTTTTTGTTACCTGAAATAAATGTTCCACATAATGTCATTAAGGTTCCATTTAATAATGTATAACTTTCTAAAAAAAAAATAGTTTAATAAACAATTGCTTCTTTTTTTTTTTTTTTTTTTTCACCTGTTGTACTGCTAACTAATATTTCATCTGTAGGTGTACCTCGAATACTATCTAATGAACTAACACCTAATCCAATACTTGTACCTGTAATCGCTACCCATTGTATTTTTGATAATGTTCTTCCCATAAATAACCAAGTTAAAATAGCACACCATACTACAACACTACTATATATAACTTGATACATCTATACATATATTTCTTTAAAAAATTTTTTTTTTTACGTGTATATGTTTTTTTAACATACTCCACTACCAATTATAGAAAATCCAATTGTCAATGCAAAACTAGCAATGATATCTAAAGCAGCTAATTTGATAATTGCAAAATGAGCAATAGGACCATCGTCTTTTATATATGTTTTGCTATCATCTTCTATAGTTGTTAAAGCAGAAGGGAAATAATCTACTACTGTATGGTCGCTTCGGATGGAGCATGATGACGATACGACTGCTGTACTATTCGCCTAAAAACAGGGTTAGGGGTTTGATTACAGTTAATTTATTGTTTAGGTAAGGTAATAGTATACCTCTTCTGCTTCAACCACATTGTAATCGAAAGCCAGTTGCTTTTTTTGTTTTATTAAAATGGGTATAAATAAACCAACAAGTAACATGCCGGTATAATTTGATAATTGAGTTAGTAAACTCATAGAAGCTATAAAAAATTTACATAGTATGAATTTTTTTTTTAATAGAGAAAGGAGTACATTTATACTTACTAGCTGCACCTCTATAAAACAACCACTGTACACCTAACGTAGTACACAATCCAGTGATTAAAAAACCGATCTGGTGAAGTATAATAGTAATAGAAAATGTAGATGGTTTTGTTTCTGACCCCATATTTTTTTTTTTTTTTTAAAAAAAAAAAAGAAGAAGACAAGAAAAAGGAAATAAATCAAGAATTACATATTTTAAAGATACTTTACGTGCATCGAAAAGGGGTTGTAATCTTCAAAATATTTAGTGCTTTTTTATTTATGTTTTTTAAAATGTGTTTTTTTTCTTTTTGATGAAAGTGGAGTTCTAAAGCATAAAGTAAGATGTATATTAAAAAAAAACGTGCAAGTTCCCTTTTAATAAATCAATGTAATGAATCAATTGGATATATATTATATCACTGTCATACGAACCCCCTTATTTGTTGTTAATTGAAACTACAAATGTGTTCCCGGTATTGTTCTTGAAAACACAATTTCAACATATATGAACGACTGAATTTTTGCAGTTAGAAATTGTTTTTTCTGGGAATGTTTTTTGACACACAAGTGCAAATCTAAACTTATCGGTTTTTGTACAGCCAAAACATATATCCGACATATCCAATAGATTGTACAATGCGAGATAGAAAAAAAAAAGTAAATTTGTATATTATTTATTAGTACAAAGTTTAAAGCAGAAAAACTAGAGTTGCTTAGGAGCAAGAATAAACTTATAAGCGATAAGACCAATGACAGCAATAGCAGGTAAGATAACACGCATAGCACTAAAAACCAAAATAAGTATACGTCTCTCTATCCATCTCAATTATATATACTTACGATCCAGATTTTTGTTGTTCAACAGGAAGTTCACCAGCACGAAGCTTGTTATAATCTTGTCTATCAGACTTGGACTTAAAGAAAAAAAAGAATGTCAATCATTGACCTATTCAAAAAAAAAAAGAAAAAAAAAAACTTACTGCTTCGTCTAATTCACCAACAAGATACTTTGATAATATCTCACGAGCTTCATCAGAATGACCAATATCTTCGAATGATTCAGTAGCATCCTTACCTATTTTCTCTGTTTAATTAAGCCCATTCGATGACTGGTTAAATATATCTCTTACCTGCTTCATCAAGTAAGACTTCCTCTCCTAAAAAAGAAAAAAAAATGGGGCCATATTTAAAATCACGTGTATCCCTTATGAAAAAGAAAAAGTTACTTACCACCTGGATGCTAAAAGGTAAAAAAAAAAAAAAAAAAAAAAGTTTGAAAACAATACTCTTAAATAGACTTATATATACATAAAAAGACAACTTACCTCAATGATAAATTCAGTAACGTTATAAACCTTGTTATGAATAGTCATCCACAAATCACTTTTGGCTGTGTGCTTGGCAACCTCAGTAGCAGAAATAGTATTAGACATTACTTTAAGAGAAGAGAGAGAGAGTTGGGAATTATAAGTGGAGAAAGAAAGAGAAAAAACTCTGACATGAACAGAAATAAAAAAAGTTTTTATAATCTAGCTGTGTAACATTTAAAAAACCATTTTTAGTCGTAAGCTTATATTTTCCTAAACAGGGTTACCTCTTTTTTTAGTAAGCCAAGCTTTAAGAAATGTCTAAATAATTATAAAATTGGCAGAAGCTCCTGTACTACAAAGTCGATAGCCTCACCGCTACCTCTTTATTTATTGACACAATCTTCTACTAGGACAATTTTTATAGGGCCAAATAAATTATTTCCTTGCAACTCACTCTAACAATTGTAGTAGCTGTGCTTGTGAAGACCTGAAAAGAAAACTCTCATCTCCAGACGAAAAAAAAAAAAAAAAGATATCAAGTTGCTTCTAAAAAAACACGCCTTTTTCTAAATTACACGCTTCAGTTCCTCGTCTAGACACTGATTTATCTTAAAAATTGAGGTAACAAAGATGTTGATTTCGAACAGTTAGAAGTCATCTAGTGGCACAGTCTTATTGTTTCTTTCTTTAAAAAGGTCATATGAACTAAAAATCAATATCCGCCCCTACAAATAGCGGAACCTCTTTTCATTTGATGATCCAAGATAAAGCAAAAAAAAAAAAAAAAAAAAAAAAAGTCTTTTTACCATAAAAAAAGCACGAAACTCTAAATGGATACAGGTCCATATAAATTGCTTTACTCAGATAAAATATATAAACCAATCAACCTGACAGTTTAATTTTTATAGAAGACAAAAAAATAATAGAGTTTTTAAAGTTACCCGTACCAAACACAAGAAAAAAAAAAAAAAAAAAAAAGCGTATTGAGTTTCTTTTTTATAGAATGTCTTTCCCCCCTTTTTTTAAAAGAAAACATACGTTTAGTAACAAGGCAGTTGAAGGATAAGAAAAAGAAGAAGAAAAAAAGTCACATTGTAACCGCATCACGTAAAGAGAGTTCAAATGATCAAACAACAACAACAAAAAAATAACTCCTCCGACTATGGAACTGTATTTGATTGGGTAAGAATTATAAGTAATTTTTGACAACTTCTCGAGTACTCCCTCAGATAAAGAAAACAGTGATAAACTGCTGCGTTAAACTATCAAGACTAAAACAATCAAATACTACATGATAAAATAACAAAACAATTGCATTGCTTTTTTAAACAAAGAAGAAAAAGTTTTTTTCTCTTCTTGTGTTACAGTCACTATGATTTTAATACCTTTTTTTTTTTTCTTTTTCTTTTTTTCTTTTTTTTCATCCGCAAAAAAACAAAACAAAATGACAAGCACAGAGTTCAGTAGTCCTTTAAGAAAATACAAGTTAGTCTTTCTTGGAGAACAAAGTGGTAAAAGAATAATATATGCTACTAGAAAAAAAAAACTAAAAAAATAAAGTTAGTTGGTAAAACTTCTCTCATCACTCGTTTTATGTATGATACCTTTGACAATACTTATCAAGTAAAAATAATTTATATCCGTATTTTTTTTTATATATATATATACATGTGTATTTACACTCTCTTTTTCTTTTTCAAAAAAAAAAGGCTACTATCGGTATTGATTTCTTATCAAAGACCATGTACCTTGAAGATAAAACTGTTCGTTTGCAATTATGGGATACGGCTGGACAGGAACGTTTCCGTAGTTTGATTCCCAGTTATATCCGAGATTCATCTGTTGCTGTAATTGTATATGATATTTCCAGTAAGTAAATTTTTCGTAGTATCTCCTGCAAAAACTAATTTTTTATGTGTATATAGATCGTCAATCATTTATGAATACTTCAAAATGGATAGATGATGTTAGAGCAGAAAGAGGCGATGATGTTATTATTGTACTTGTAGGAAACAAATCTGATTTAAGCGATAAAAGGTAAAAAAAAAAAAAAAAAAAAAAAAAAACTTAAATATATATACATATATATTTTATAAGATATTCACAAGTTGCTATAGAGAAGTTACAGTTGAAGATGCAGAGAAGCGATCAAAGGAATTAAACGTTATGTTTATAGAAACTAGTGCTAAAGCAGGGCATAATGTAATGCGAGAGAATGTTATACTATGCAAACATTTTCTTTTTCTAATAGTACCTTTTTTTTTCGCTTTAGGTTAAATCATTGTTTAGAAAGATTGCTCAATCTTTACCTGGTATTGATGGTAACGGTCAAAACGAACAAAGAGATCAAAGTAAGTAAAAATAATCTAATATAAGTTTCCATGTACTAAAAAAAAACTATTTGTTTGTAGTGCAAAAGATTAATCTTAATACCAGCGAGACTGAAGCAAGTGGATGTGCTTGTTAAAGCTTTACTATAATATACTTTTTTTTTTCTTTTCTTTTTAAATCTAACCATCTAGATTTAATTATAATGATAATAACAATAATAATAAAAAAAAAAACAATTACAAGTTGACAGTGTTCTTTTTTGTTTAGATTTGGAGGGAACAGACATCTTTCTATTCATTTTAAAATGTACATAACGCAATTATTATGACTTGGAGCATTTGTACTTTTCTTGTTAGGTTTTAGTGATAATTATTCTTTTACCATTAAAAGGTATTTCCTCGATCTCCTGGGAAACGTCTGTTGACAAGAACTAATCACTATATAGTCTCAAAGGATAGACATGATTCTCGATGAAGTAGTCTGAAAAGAGACGATGATGTTCAGCAATTTTATCACGATTAATAGTCATACATCCAGGCACAGAACCTCCCCACTTTGTTTTTTTTCTTTGCCTATCAATTTTAATTTTGAAGACAAAATATTCAAAAAATCAGGACTGCTGGAAATGCTCTTACAATATTCCTGACGATTTCATTGGATAGATTCGGCTCAGCTATAGGGTGTTTTTTTTTCGTTCTTTTTTTTTTTTTTTTTTTTTTTTACCTTTAATATAATTTTTGTAAAAGATGGTACGCTTAGGAAGATCTTGCTTCAAGTGTGGAAAGAGTAAGTAAACAAAATAAATAAAACAACAGATCAAGTTTTTTTAAAAAAAAGTATTATTTTAGGTGGTCATTATGCCGTTGCTTGTGAAGAGCCAGAGAGACTCTGTTATAACTGTAAGCGACCTGGTCACGTCTCTAGTGAATGTACTTTTGAAAGAGTAATTGAAGCAAAGACATGTTTTGTTTGTGGTGAAGGTAAGATATTCTTGAAAACAACCGAAGCTTTTATTCTAACAAGTTATAAAATAGCCGGACATCTTATTGCTCAATGTCCTGATCGTAGTACTGATGCACCTGCTGCTGAGAAAGCTCGTTGTTTTAATTGCCAACAAACTGTAAGATGATAAACTTACGAACAAAAGAAAAATATACAGCAAGAAACTAAAAACGAAATATATATATATATATATATAGGGTCATTTGGCTAGAAACTGTACTAATGAAGCACAAGCTAGATCGGTAGAGTTCCTTGAAGAATTTGAGAGCAACACGACACAAGTTCGTGACACCAATACTGCTACCACTACTTTCCGTGGTAGAGGTAGAGGAGCAAGAGGAGGAAGAGGGGGAAGAGGAAGAGGAAATGGTAGAGGAAGAGGAGGAAGAGGAGGATTCAACAATTCTACTAGATACGAACCCGTTGTCTGTGAGAATTGTGGTTTATTAAATCATTATGCAAAGGATTGTCAAGCGAGTGATATCCTTTGTTATAACTGTGATAAGCGTGGACATATTGCTCGTGATTGTCCAACTGCTGCTAATGATACTTTTACAACTGAAAAGCCTGCAAAAACTTGTTTCCAATGTGGACAGGTGGGTCATATTGCTCGTAACTGTCTTGGTGCTAGAAGAGAAAGAGATGATGACGATTCTGCTGAGGAAACTGAATCTGATGATGCGTCCTCTTCTGGTCTTAGTCACTCTGAATCCGAATCTGACGCTTAAAATATAGTTTTTTTTTTTTTTTTTTTTTTTTTTTTGGGTGCAAATAAAAAGATAAAGGGGGGGGGGGTGAAGTAATACCGTATAAAACAACTCCTCGCAGTTGCACAATGCAACCCTCCTATTACTTTTCTTTAACCTATATATACATACATATATTATTTATTTTTCCTTTTTGCTTCTTTTTTCCTTTTTTTATATATTCATATATTATACATATACATATTAGAAATGAATACAATACAACAATTAAACAGTACAAATCGAGCTATTTACGGTGCAGCTACCATCACACTAAATAATACAATTTACGTCTATGGAGGATTCTATAATGTAGCACCTTGGGATAAAGAAGCTCTTTGGACGCTATCAAACTCTATTGATGTTTTACATCAAATAACCACGGACCCTTTTGCTTCCCCCGCTGTCATTTATCATTCTTTACAAAGCATCGATAACAAAACCATGTACAGCTTTGGTGGTCATCTCACTGCAACTGATATCTTGAACCCACCACCAAAAAATAAAACAGAGTCTATTCGTTATTATAGATTTAATTTTGATCAGTCTAGTTGGACACCATTACAAAAGAAAAATATATCGGTCCCTGCACCCCTGGAACGATTCTGGCATACCACAACTCAGTTTGATCATCTTATTTACCTTTATGGCGGTATTAATATTACTAGTAATGGGTTTATGGATTTTTGGAGGTATAATCCTTTATTTGATACTTGGGTTAATTTAAATCAGCAACAGCCTGCAAGGTGTGGACATACTTCTACCATGACAGAGTAAGTATGTGTATATATATTTATGTGTACTGTATGCACTAATACATATATATATATATATATATATTTGCCACTTAGTGACGGAAGAATGATTGTTTTAGGTGGTTTCGATTGTACTAACAGCTTATTTTTATCCCCAAAAGATAAAATACTATATACTCTATCTACTGCATCTATTTTCAATTCACAAACAACACAATGGTATGATCAACCACTTACAGGAAATATTCCAAATACTAGAACATTTCATACAGCGATAAAAAGTAACGTTAGTACCCTTTTTTTATTTTATTTTTATTTATGTATAATTAAACAAAAAAAAGTAGAATATGTCCATTATTATTTGTGGTGGTCAAGATCATAAGATGGAGCCCTTTCAAAGATACATGTCAGATAATCAAATGACGGCCCTATTAAATTTAAAGACATGGCAGTGGGTGATACCAGTTAGTTCTATTTATCAACCTTTTCCTAGTTCGTTTTCAATATCTATGCTAGTGAATGATACAAAGATGGTGTACGGGTTAGGCTTAAATAGTCATACAGTATACGACGCATTTTATATATTTGATATTAAACAAATGAATTGGGTACCTAATACTATGATGCCTGTGATAGATGCACCATATCATAGTAAATTAATTGAGGGGCATACTACTGTATCTCTGAATACCATGATAGCTTTATCCGTACTAAGTACACTTTTTGTTTTATTTCTGGTGATCTGTTGGGTTTTGCGAAGATATCGTTTTAGAGTCATGACCAGTATGAAAAAGACAGTATGGAATCCAAGAGCAGGCGAACCACTGTGGGCAGAGATCAGTCGACTCTTGTTTCGATTTTCTTTTCTAACCGTATTTATTATTATCAGTACAGTTTTGATTTTGCAGGTGCAAAATAGTCCTATTATTTATCAAACGCATCGACATGAAAGCAGTGAGATGATGACACCTCATATTCGATTTTGCTTCGATGGTTGGTTAGATCAACCTAGCCCAGTATTACAATGTACAACTGATTTTGGAGAATCGTGTAATCAATACTTGATTAATATTACACAACAAGTAAATAGTCATTTGGATTATCATGGTACAAAACTTGACTGCTATCTGTTTTCAGGTGGTGATGATGTAAAACTAGGTCAAAATAGGTTAACAAGTAACGGTAGATTAATACAATTCTATTACTATGGGATGCCCTCTAACAAATCTGTACTTTATGTTGAATTCTATCATCCTTGGCATGATCCCAATATTCCTGTATATTATAATAATATCTCTTCCGATGAAGCTTATTTTGATGGTTGGTATGATACTAATGAACACGAAAAATTTGTATCTAGTGAAAAAATCAATTTGAAAACAAAAAATATATATATATTGGATCCAACAAAATCAAGTCAAATTGGATACAAGTTTGAAAGGATAGAAAGAATGGATCCAACCATTTGGAATTATATAGGTTTCAAGGCACAACGAGATGTATTACATAAAGTAGAAACAATCAAACATCAAGTAGAAGATATTCCACTTCAAGATACTTTTTTAGGTTCGTTGGATGTGTTTGCAACTGAAAAAGATATTGTTGTCATGAGAGAACAAAGAGCGTTTACAGTGATTCATGGTATTGGTATTATAGGTGGTATATTTGGTTTAATGATTGGGTTTCAAACAAATTTGTTCGGGTACAGACCAAGATCTCCTTGGGGTATCGTTCATCGTTGGTCTATTGGATTGACGAGAAAGTCGTTACTGAATGGTTTAAGAACAAGATTTTCAAATCATCAGGTACATATACCAATGGTACAACCAGTACACAGAAGATTTTTGGAAAAAGATATTACTGATGAAATTGTAACTGATGAATCTGAAGAAGAAAGAATGATTAGGTTAGAAGAGAGGTTACATGTCTTTGAATTCCTGTTTCAAGCTTATTACATAGATGATGAAATCTTCAGGACACTCAATGGAGGAACTTTTAATCGCCATAAAAAAGACGCAGTCACTTATTAAAGATAATTAAACCCTACTTCTTTTATGTTGTGCTTAACCTTTCTTACCTCTTGAACCACTTCGTGATTGTCAGTCTTCTCTTACAATTTGAAGGAAGATGTTTTTTTGATATAATCTTCAGCACAATTTTCGCTGATTTTATTGTTGAGGAATTCAGGGAACGGAACACTGAACAAGACTGTACACAGACGTACCAAGCCAATCGCCAAAGCAGGCAAAGAGTCTCTGGACTGAATAGTCCGGAAGTTCTGATTCCAGCCTTTTCAACTGCTACATGCTATTTCTGACGTATTAAATCCGTTTTTGCTGTCGACGCTTTATTTCGAAATTTTTTGAGCTTTTTTTTTTTTTCTCGGCACAAAGGATATAGTGGGCATAACTTTTTGAGAGACTTTTTTCCTTTGGTTCTCTTGTGTGATTTAAGATTTTTTCCTTTCATAACAATTCTCTATTAGGAGCCAAATGAAGGCGAAGTAAAACATTAAACACCTTGTCTAGAAACTTATTTATAGTCTTCTTTTCCGTCCACATATTTTTAAAGTTTACCATGTACGATTGTAAAACTAAAGACACTACGCTTGCGGATATATCTTCGACAGGAAAAGTTCCCTTCGTCTTCTATTGACTTAAAAATAGTATTTTGTACAGGATGAGCATTCAGATTTTCCATTCGAGCTCCACGAGTACTAAAGTATTTAGTATGGGTAAGAGATAAATACTGTTCTTGAAATAGCTGACCAAAATCTGCATCAAAAATAGATGAATCACTGAGAGCGGGAGCAAGGGATGTAATTGTATATTTTGATAAATCTGATTTGAACTCGCTTGGTACAATTGAACTCATATCAAACTCATCCACTTCATGACAGCCCACGACGGTTCCAATTACTGAGAATTGGATACTTCTTAAATGAATTATTATCATTTGAACCAACGAAGAAAATACGATACGTAGTTTGTAGAACTAATCATTGATGATACCAATTTATCCAAATCCAATTCTTTGATTAGAAGGCTCTCTTAGTAGTTTTTTCAGCTATGATGTGCAAGTGCGGTACGCGTTTTCAGTTGCAATACCTTCTGCTTCAACTACTGGTGTATTACGAGATCCATGAGCATCCTCTGTGTTGTCAGTTTTATGATGACCATTTATATTGTTAGAACTATCCTTGCTGGTCTTGAGCGTTTGGATTTATCTCTAATTTTTGGTGGCAAAGTTGCCGTTCCTGCAAAGTGGGTAGTTTGTTCTGTTTTATATCTATTCATTGCATAGACTATTTTCAAGAAAGAATTAAGTATATATAATAATAAACAGTACTTGTATCAACTATATTAACCTCATAGACAATAAACAAGTAATTTACCCTTTTAAGAATGAAAATGAAAAAAAAGAGAAAAATAGAGATATTTGTCTGATTTCTCTCAATTTATCGTGATTTTTTTAAAGTATTTTTATTGAAATAATTGGGAGCACTCTTTCAATGAGGGTTTGTCATAGATGATGAGACTGACATTTTATGATATAACGGATATTACAGGCAGGGGAAGAAAAAAATAAATATGTTGAAATGTCACTGCCCTGTTGGTATGTTACTCAGTCGTCGTCGGTGATTTAAACGTTTTTTTGCGGGTAAAAAGGGAAAAAAAAATATTTCCCTCTATTTTCCCTTTTTGTTGAATTAAAATAAAATGAGTCAAAAGTTAATACCTTTATTAGCATGTATCCTACTTTATACCAATATTATTCTTGCACAAGAAAATCCGGTAGAAGAGGTAAACAAGTAGTTATATATGTAGACATAAAATGATTACTCATCATCTCTAAAAGCTTGTTGACGCTAATCTCCCTATTGCACCACCTACTAATGATGCTGTAACTGGATTTTCTACTGATTTACTATTTACATCGGATAGCGAATTAGAGAAATCATTTGTTATTTCTTTACTCATGATTATTGTTTCTGAAATTGGAGACAAGACCTTTTTAATTGCTGCTATTATGGCCATGAAGCATTCACGCTTAGTTGTGTTTGCAGCAGCGTTTTCTTCTTTAGCCATCATGTCAGTACTTTCAGCTGTGTTGGGCCATGTTGTACCTAATTTGATTCCCAAGCAATACACAGATGTATGTGCATCCCTTTTATTTCTATGTTTTGGTGTTCGTATGATGTATGAGGCTTACCACATGGACGACAATGACAATGAGGAAATGATGGAAGTTGAGAACGAATTAAAGACTGTAGAAGATCGTGAGAGAGCAAATAAAATGGAAGAAATGGAAGTAGGTGGGTTAGAAGCAACTGAAAGTGCTATTAGTACCGCTAGTAAACCTGAACGTGCAAAGGAAGGCTTAATGAATTTGATGCAGCTTGTATTTTCCCCTGTATTCGTACAAACCTTTGTATTGACCTTCTTAGGTGAATGGGGAGATCGTTCTCAAATTTCTACGATTGCTTTAGCTGCTGCTAATGTAAAGTATTATTATTTATTTTAATGTATGTGTGTATTTATGTGTACTTAACATTATAATTATTTATAGAATGTTTATTATGTCACTGCTGGTGTTGTGATTGGACATGGTATGTGTACTGCTGTTGCCGTTGTAGGTGGTCGTATGCTGGCATCCAAGATTTCCGTTAGAACAGGTAAATATTTATACTGTTTGTTTATATATATATTTATTATTTATACATGGGGCTTCTATTATTTAGTTACTTTCGCTGGCTCTATTCTCTTCCTTATTTTCGGTGTCTTTTATAGCTTCAATGCTTATCATGGGCTTCAAGAGTAAAAAACAAAATGTATATATATAACAAAATAGAGATCAATAAAATAAAAAATTTGAAACTTTCCCGATCTTACGATACTTATTGTGTAACCCTTCACTGAGATAACGAATTTAAAAGGCCGTTAATCTTGGCGGTAATTTGTTGCTGTGCTACATTTTATCGTTGATACATTTATAATACCACTACGAATAAAAAAAGGAAGGTTTTGATTCATGCAAGCATATTTATTATATTGATACTAGATAATTTTGCTTTAAACATGAAAAAGAGTATACTATGACTGTAACTTCTATCCGCTAGTAGGTTGTCAAGTCTTAGTCTTAATGCTATATACATAATATTGTTGTACGGTTAATACTGAAGCAAGTGTTGTAGTTATAAGAATTTCCTAGAGTAACCAGGTTTTTTGCTGGTAAATCAAATTATATTTAGCTAAATCAAAGCTTTCATTTCTTTAAAAGAAAACAAATAACTAAACAATCACCTATATCTGATGACTTCTATCTTAAAATCAAGTCAAGGACACTTAACTTTTGTATTTTTGTTGCAAATATTCTCTTATATTACAAGCGAGTAGCCTTACTCAAGAATTTTGACATTCTAGCTTTGAAGTACTTCTTTTTGTATAAAAACTTAAAATTCCTTCTCCAAAAAAAGAGAGTATTTATAAACAATCTATCAATATAAATATTATATTTTCAATGAATGTACCTATTTTCTATCATTATGTTCCCTTGGGTATATTTGTCAGTAATGGACTCGATGATGTAGAACCTGGATATGACCCAAAACATGATAGTGTAGTCGTTAAAACATTATGTCAGCTACATAGTCTAGATACATTGAAAGCAATAGAGAAACTGGATTTAGTTGGAGCTCCATTACCCAACATAATGTGGATCACAATTAAATACAAGTCATACCAATCCGTTTAATTCATTTCTTCGATGTAAAACAAAAATTTCAAAATTCCACGGCTGCAAAGGGAGCCGGTATTGCGTAAGATATTAAATAAGCAATGTAAGGTAAATGGAGGGATAATATCTCCAGGCTATAAATTGGTATTTGATGTTAAGTCAAAAAGGGACAACATCAAGACCACAAACAAACAACCAAAATTTATTGAGAACTACATCGAAGCAGATTTAATTTGTATAGTAAAAGATGTTATAGAGCAATCTTGTACTGTTTTTAATGGTTTATAAGTTAACAAATCTGCTGTATACCCATACAGCCAAAAATCTAGGGTTCACGCTCACATAGCTCGCAAAGCGCATGAATATGGAGAATACATAAATAATATTGCAATATAATAATAGATTAATTATTTCCTATTATTCTATCTACTATAGGATTTAAAACATTTTATTTTGATTGATTACCAAAGGACGGAATAATAGCGGGAAGCTTTGATTAATCAGCAAAAAGCTTGAACATCCTAAGAAACCCTTGATTGGCCTTGATTTTTAAACACTAATCAAAGTAAGCATCTATTGCTAGGTCATTTACTTCAAGAATAGGCACCATTCAAACAATAAGCATCCATTGTGGTATTTAACCATAAAAACTAACGCAAGATATCACTCCAAATATATCTAAGGTAGTTACGCAACAACCTCAGTTAGGTATCACTTACTACCCTGGTTCTTAAACTCAAATTATTTCTACTATAAAAAGGATATTTTACGAGGCAACCTTTTGTTTCCTCTCTTGTTTTTTAGAAGTCATTTTTTAATTAATAAAGATCCAAAAGAAGTTTCATCTTATTTACTGTTGTCTCTTTTTATTCTATAATTCGATACTAAATGTCATACATTGCTAGGTTATTTGCTTCAAGATAAATGAATAGAATCGACACATAATAAACAACTCTATAAAACGTAGAGATTCAATTAATACAAACTAAATCTTAAAACGAATCAACATCATAACTGCCAGCTTCAATTAAAGAATAACTTGGTGGTAATATTTACCTTCTCTATTTTAAGCTCATATTTCCATGATTAATCCAATCTTCTATATTTTATCAATATGGTTTTATCTTTATTTATTGTTATGCAACGTTCTGCAACGTTCTGCTGTTTCGTGCCATCACCTGATGTTACTAGAGTGCTTTTTCCAACCATAAAATCAATCGCACAAACTACTATTGCCAAGAGGTTATAAAAAATGTATAGAATGTAATACACTGCGTCAAGATAATCAAGTTGTGCCTTACCATTAATTAGGACAAAAAAAAAAAGGGCAAAAACGCATGTCACACATTAACGTTATCACATGTGTCGCATACTTTTTTCTAAAAAAAAAAAAGAGCAGTTTTTCTTTTCCCATATTTCAAACAACTGTATCCGCAAAAATGAATTTACTCTCTGAAAATACTGCAAGAGTAGAACAAGACATTATTGAGTTTTTGGATACCAATAGTATTGAAAAATGGAACACGCTCGACATTATCAAACAAATCCTCTCCAAGTACTTGATTATTGACACGGCATCCGATGCTACGATTGTTTCAAACTTGTATCAGCCAGCATTAGACTCTTTCAAAAATCATCCTGATTCTGGAAAAGTTAACAAGCCAAGAGAAGGAAACCCGCTATTGAAAAAGTAATGATGAGCTCTCACGTTGTGAATTTATTCCGACTCCAAAATACAAACAACATTGAAGCGAGTGCTCTATTGGTGACAAAAGATAACATCATTGAGAAGACTCAAAAAGAAATCGAACAATGATATATACCAGCTATATATCTAACCTTTTGATTACTATTTAAGATCTGCTTTGGATCTTATTTGACAAGCTTAATTATTTACACCAGGAAAATCACCATTTTCCCTTTTACATAAACGTCGCCTATTTTACCAGGCTCAGATTATATAATACTTTCCCAAGCACAATAATCTATAAGCGGATATATTTAAACACATTCACCTGTCATTGAATTCAGATCTCACTTTTATATAAAATAACCTTCCTTTTGCAAATTAATAAAAAACCATCTTATTTTTGACTTTTAACGAAATTATAGGACTCATATTTAACAATATATCAAACAACAGCAATCTTCAAAACAGCAGCAGCAGAAGCAACAAGTTTCAAAAAGGAACTACAGCACATTCATACTGCGAAATGACACGAACAAAAAAAGACAAAAAACAGCGTCCTCCCAGCTTCCACTTAATGAACTTGGAGCTGAAGAAACTATGCAATACATACTTGATAGCAAAGACTGCAAAAACAATGCTGTTGACTTTACAAAACCTATTTCTAAAAAATTTAGACCAGCAATACCCAAGATTGTCGAGCATTATATATTGTACCTTGAATCTGCCATTATCTTAGAAGAGCGACGCGTCCTAATTGATTTATCTTTATGTAATGTTTCAGAGAATATCAAATATATCAGAACAGTAATCAATGGACTGTTTGATATATGGCGCTCTACAAGACTAACCAAAACTAATGATGAAGGGTGGTTGCGATCGAATGTATACAGTTTTATTTGGGATCGAGCATTCTTATTTGACGATACATTTTATATCAAGAGACACTAAGGCGAGCCCGAGCGATCACATCGCTTCGTTTATCGCTACCGCTAATCGGTATCGCTAAAATTATCGTTGTTAACGACAGCGATAAATTTAAGCGGTATCGATAGATTTATCGATGGCGCTAAAAAACAGCGATAATGCTAGAATTATCGATGGCGTTAAAACACAGCTTTATCGTTTGAGTTTATTTAAATCCCAATAATTTTTGTCCATTAATAAAAAAAAAGCATTACAGTATATATCGGATCCATTAAAAGGTTATGGGATAAAATAGTTATTTAATAAAACGGCAATATTATAGTACATTTTGTAATATAGATTTATTAAATAAAAAAAAAAATTATATGAAAAAAAAAAAAGTGCAATCTATTATTTATATGTGGATTTTGTTGTTATTGTACATTGTATACAGAAGAGGAAGGCATATGTATTTTATAGTTCGGTCTTATTTTTTATATAAGCAAAAAGTAAATAGAGCACGACCAACAACGTGGAAGATAAAAGCAATACTCTTGAGAAATAAGCTATCAATGTATTGAGTAAAAAAAAAGCGTCAGAATACAGTGTAAGTTTAAATTTAAGCATATAGTTACATTATTAGAACCAAATTAGTCTGGCCGATAGCAAAAGGACTTACAGTAAAGCCCTATATATTATAAGTAGTAATAGAAATACTAAATAGATAAAGTAAGAATAATTTAGTGTTATGGCTATTTAATTATAGTAAGTGATTATTCATCTTACCTCATTTCAAAAAAATTATGACATGACTGACATGACACAAGATGTACAAAGTCCAAGAACAAAAGAATTTTTATTTTATTTTATCGAAAAGAAGAAAAAAGAAAAAGGAAGTGACGAAAAGGGCGTTTATTAAAAAAAATACTTGCTTTATATAAGAACTCACTAGAGCGGAATATTAATTTTAACAAAGTAATCCACAAAAAAAATATATATATATTATATAGCGATAAATGGAGCGATATCGCTTCCTTGACCGCTGAATCCTTTTTTTAGCATTCTTTTTTTTTCTATTTGGAGAAAACGAGCAAAAGCTGTAATTGAAAAGAAGGAAATTGATATTTTTTTTTTTCCTGCGATACCGCTTAGATATTATCGCTCTGGCTCGCCTTAGTGAGAGCTGAATGCTACTCTGCAGTCATCGAAAAATTAAAAGAAAATAACAAAGACCTAGCACAGCAGCGAGTAGATTTCATATTGAGAAGCAATCACGATGAATGTGATTACCTCACATTAGAATAGAAGCCCACGGATGACTTAGCAAAATATGATCATATAAAAGGAAAACAGATGCAACGTAATATGCTTACACTTTGGTCGAAATGACTTAATTCGATTGTTTTGGCTAGTGAATTGGAGGCAGTGACTTGCCAATGGGAACAAAGAAAACTGACTGTATTTGAAACTCGCATGTTACCATCTGGGCAATTTATTACATACAAGAAATGCACTGCTCATATATCATCCCTTTCTGGCTGTTATGCAGCAGCTCGCTTACTCCAAGTAGTTCTCTCTGTTAAACGCCTTGTCACACTAAATCATATGAAATTGATAAATATGACGCAAGTTATTGAAAAGTATTCGAATGACAATTTGGACCTTTCCGTTAATACTGATCAGGAATTTGTCACTTACTATGGATCAAGCCAGGAATCAGAAGATAACGTTAAAGAGAAAGAAGAGCCTGGATATGTTCATGAAGCCTTATCAAAATTAAAATCCGTGAAGCACCCAGATAGTATTGTTAGCGGGGATGATTGGGAAAAATTGATTATTGACAATGTAAATCAACAATAAACTTCATAGCAAAACCACATAGTTGGAATATTATTATCGATTACATTTAAAAACCAGATGTTCTGTATAATTTTCTTTAAAAATAAAGATATTAGTTGATTCTTCCACTCGTCCTTTTTAGTTTACTTCAATTGTATATTCTTTAAATACAAAGTTTGTAAGAAATTGTTTTTACATACTACGTCTATTATTAATCCATTCGATATATGAAGAAAATTATCAGGGCTATCTAGTGGTATTTTTGTTTTAATCAGCGGAAGTAAAATTCTGAGTATTGCTACTCAAAATTATACTAAAGTGTCGTTCAACGGATGTTATTAATTGATAAGGAAACTCTATTCGTGCGTTGTAGAGCATGTGATGAAGAGCTAGAACTTTAATCTCTTAATACCCGACTATTTGTATGTGTATAGCCTTCTTCAAATACGGCAAAAACTATAAATGAGCCGAAGAGAAGATTTTGAAAAGAAATTGAAGCACTCGAAGAATTAGATGTCACATCATAGAATATATATATATATAAATATTATTAAATTATAATTATAAGCTAACTGCTTCCTATCATTCAATCTATTATAGTATTTGAAGTATTTTATTTTGATTGACTACTAGAAATATTTAAGCTCTTTTGTAAAAAATAAAAAAATTGATTTTTAACCGCAAATCACTGTATCGCTAAAATGAGCTGTTAAGAACAGGATAATTACTGAGTGAGCTATAAAAGAAAATGTAGCTGGCAATTATTGAATGTAATAACAATATATAACTAAAACATAGCTATAAACATTATTAAGATTAATTTCTACTTCTAAAAACAGCATGTATTTACACAGCTATTATTACATGTCGCATTTTCTCTTAAATATCAACCTTTCAAAAAATAGTAATAAAAATGAGAGCTTCTAACGAAATATTTAAGCAGCTATGGATAAATACTACGATATTCTATTCAATAAATAATTGTAAAGTGTAGTACTCTCGGCTTACAAAAATAATAATAAAAAGGCTGCTTGACTCAAAGTGATCTTGTGTGTACATAATTGCAGTCGGAAAAGAGGCCTATATATATATATATATATATTATCTCACCAAACTGCTTAAGTTGTACAATCAACATTTTTTGTTTTTTCAAGTGTGTCCCTGAAAGACGTACTATCGTCATGAATCATGTTGGCAAACAACCAGCTGATCGTGTGATTATATTTTTTCCCTTTTTCGTTATTTTGCATATAAAGCAGTCTTTTCTTTATTTTTTATTTTCTCACCTCTCTTCAAATTATGATATCCAGTATATTGAAAAGGAACAATACTCGCTTAAATCGTCAGTACGCTACTCTTGGTATCCGACGTGAAGATAAGAGTCGATGGGAGCGTCGATCTGCCTTGACTCCCAATGCCGTCAAGATATTAATCGAAGAAACTGGTACCAAAGTTTATGTTCAACCAAGTAGTAAGCGTATCTTTACAAATGAATCCTATGAAAAGGTAAAAAAAAAAAGCTCTTGAATATATATACGAACATATATTCACTACAATTATATATATAAAAAAAAAGGCTGGTGCACAAATCACAGAAGATATTTCAAAAGCAAACATTATTCTTGGTATTAAGGAAGTTCCTGAGGAAGCATTATTGAAAGATAAGACCTATATTTTCTTTTCTCATACACATAAAGGGAATAAGAAAAATATGCCCATGTTACAAGGTGTATTAGACAAGGTAAGGGATGATCTCCATAGAAACAAGCCTCTTTTTTTATTTATTTTCTTCTCACACCGTCGTGGGAAATTTAGAACATCCGTCTAATAGACTATGAACTAATGAAAGATGAAACGGGTAAAAGACTAGTTGCTTTTGGACATTACGCAGGAAACGCTGGTACTGTATTACAAACAATGCATTTTTTTTTATGTGTACCCACATGCGACTCATAACCAATTTTTTTCCCAGGAATGATTGATATTTTACACGGTATGGGTCATCGGTTTCTTGGATTAGGCTACAGTACACCTTTCATGGTAATCTAATTATTGCTTCTATAAAAAATATTATTATATTTACTTGTAACTATACGTAATAGTATACATCTATGGCACATGCTTATCCAACCATTGCAGAAGCTAAATTAGCTTTGAACCGAATGGGTGATGAGATCGTAAAAAATGGTACACCTAAAGATTTTGGTCCATTGGTTTATGCATTTACGGGATCCGGAAATGTGACTCAAGTTAGTTTATTTTTAAATATTAATCCGTTATTGATATTAATGTACTTATTTAGGGTGCATTAGAGATGTTTAAGGAGATACCTCACGAATTTATACCTGCACAAGATCTTGAAAAATTAATCAGTGATAAAAGTAAGTTTCTATGTGTATTTTTAAGTATATTTTTTGTTGTTGTTGATCGTATATATAGACCCTAGGTTGGATAAAGTGTACGGTGTTCAACTTGAGGTTAAGGATTATATTGAACAAAAGAATGGAAATGAGCCATTACTAGATTATGATGATTATTTACACCATCCCGAGAAATATCAATCAAACTTTCATCACACGGTATTTTATTTGTATAAAACGAGACTAATTTTTTAAACTTTTACTGAACCAAGATATATACCTAGATTGCTCCTTATGCTAATTGTGTTGTGACAGGTGCTTATTGGGATGATCGGTATCCACGTCTTTTAACTAACAAACAACTTACTGAATTCGAAAAACTGAAAAACAAGGGATTGATTCATAAAGGAAAAATGATGAGTTTAGCTGATATTGTGTGCGACGTAAAGGTATTTATATTATTTTAGAGCATGATCATTTTCTCACGTTCATCTAGGGTGCATTTGAATGTTTATCTCACAGCACAAATGTAGACGATGGGTTTTTTTATTATGATGCTATAAAGAATCAAGAACATGACAAGTAAGTCTTTTTTTTTTTTTCTTTTTTTTTTTTCTTAAAGAAGTCAAGGTATCATTTGTATATTAATCTAGTCATTTAGTGCTGAAGGCAAAGGCATTCAAGTCATGGGTATCGATATTTTGCCTGCCGAGTTCCCGGTTGAAAGCAGTGAATTCTTTAGTAATGCATTGTATCCGTTTGTAAAAGAAATGGTACGAAAATAATAATATAAAAAGAAAACTGTGTGAATTTTATTTTATTTATATTAAAACTTTAGGTAAATGGTGAACCCAACGTGCCTCTTAAAAACCTATCGCCTCTTTTACGTGAAGCTACTATTGCAGATGGTGGAAAATTGACAGAAAACCATCAAGCCTTAAAAAAGCTTTTACCATCCTCAAATAAAACATCTCATGGTGTTGAAAAGAAGACTGTATTACTACTTGGTTCTGGTATGGTAGCAGCACCATTAGTAGAACATTTAATGAACAGACCTGACGTGAAAATTGTAGTTGGTAAGTTACAAAAAAAAAAAAAAAAAAAAAAAAAAAAAAACTGCATCCTCCTCATTTTTTTAACGTATATGTATTATAGCTAGCAACGTGGCGGAAGAAGCAAAGGCTTTAGTGTCTGGTTACTTAAATGCTGAATCTGTTCCTTTAGATATTTCTAATCACCAAGTTTTATCTCGCCTTGTAGAAAAGTCGGATGTAGTCGTTAGTTTAGTACCTGCATTTTTACACGCCAAAGTGGCCAACGTATGCATTGAAAAAAGAAAGCATATGGTTACTGCTAGTTACGTATCTCCGGAAATGGGGGCATTAGAAAAAAAGTAACGTAAAACTGTTTTTTTATTTAGTGCAAAAACTAATATATCTATACAAAAAATAGTGCACAAAACGCAGATATTTTAATTATGAATGAAGTTGGTTTAGATCCTGGTATTGATCATATGTCTGCAATGAAAATTATTGATGAAGCAAAAGCAAACGGATCAAAGGTAAATAAATTTATATCTAGTAGCAATGTGTTTTAATGATTTGATTATTTGTAGGTTCGATCTTTTATCTCTTGGTGCGGTGGTTTACCTTCTCCTGAAGCATCTAACGTCCCATTGGGTTATAAATTTAGTTGGTCACCACGTGGTGTATTAACTGCTAGTGGTAACGATGCGACTTATCGGTCGAATGGAAAGGTAACTAGGTAAACAAAAATATTTACACGCATAAAACTTTAACTTTTTTTTTCTAGACTCACACGATAAGTGGAGACAGTTTATTAAAGGAGCACTTTCCTGTTGTACAAACTCCCTATTCTGGGTTTGTATTTGAAGGATTAGCAAACCGTAACTCCTTGGGCTATGCAGACATTTACGGATTGGGTGAACTCTCGGATATGGATACAATGTTTCGTGGTACCTTAAGATATCAAGTAAAGTTTCCTTTCTTTTTTCTTTTTTTTTTACTGTAGTAGCGTTACTGATTTTTTATTTTATTTTTTATTCTTAGGGTTATTCAGACTTGTTGTATGCATTCAGAAAATTAGGGTTTTTAGAACAAACAAAAGCATTAAATCAGTGTCATAGTTGGGTAGGTTAATTGTTTGTTTTTATTATTATTGTTATTAATCAATTATAAAAAAACAGTCAAATTATTTCGATACTGTATTATCAGGAACGAATAATTCATTATCCACAAATGAGCGATATGATACAATGGTTAATAAGCTGGGATTATCTAAAGAACATCCAATGACAGAAAAAGTATGGTCTGCTATTTCATTCTTTTTGTCTGACCAACAAGCTACTGATTTTAACAACGGAGGTAATTCTGCTTTGGATATATTTTCGTCTCTTTTATCCAAACAGCTCAAGTATCACAAAGGGGAAAGGGATATGGTAGCTATGCATCATGAATTTGGAATCGAGCATTCGACCGGCAAAAAGGTAACGTATTTTTGTTATTATTTTCGCTTTAACTATATATGGGATACTAAAGTCAAAGTATTAGGAAACTTTGACATCAACACTGATAAAATATGGTAATGAAAAGCATACAGCAATGGCTGATACTGTTGGTTTACCTACTGCTATGGCAGTTGAATTAGTTTTGGATGATGCTATTCCAGAGAGGGGTGTACTTAGACCCATTAAACCGCACGTATACCTGCCCATTTTGGATCAACTTGAAACAAAGGGTATTCAGTTTGTGGAAAGACATGAACCATACCGTAATAACAGACTTGAAGCAACTGGGTCAAACACATGGTAATTTGGAGGCATTCAAATCATATTTATAACTTGTTATATAAAAATAAAGGAGAAAAAAGCTCAGGGTTTTTCTTTTTATATGTGTGTGATTGATCACTTGTTTTTTATGCGCTCAAAAACTCTATAGTATAATGATGATAAACAAAGAATTATGATTAATTAAACAGAAGAAGAAAACAAACGTTTTTTCTTTTTTTTCTCTCTCTTTTTTTTTTTTTTTTTTTTTTTTTTTTTTTGTAGTTTAGATCACATATACTTGACTCATACTCAAATAGGATATGATCTTTGGTCATTATTGCATAACACTTTTCCTTTAAAAAAAAAAAAAAAAAAAAAAAAAAAAAGTCCTTTTTTTATTCTTTTATATTTATATTCAAACAGTCAATAGTCGTCAATAGAGAATGAAACGATTTTCACTTTCAATTTTGTTTCCTTATTTCGTGTGTGCCATATCAGGAGGAAACTCGGCCGAATCCTCTAAGAGCTACCCATTCTCTGTGACACTTACCAACCCCATTTTGTGTGGTGGCAGTATTATATCATTAGACCCACCATGGGTTTTGACAGCAGCACATTGTATAGAAGATTTCAATATATCAGACGAGGTATCTGCTTCTGTAGCTTACGGTAGTCGACAATTTTCAGACCTATTATACACACAAATAAAAAGGGTGATTCCACATCCATTATACGTCCCTTCTTCAATTCAATTAAAAGCACAAGTGTACGCTACTGATAAAACAGATCAAGTACCTTATGATATTGGGCTAATTGAGTTAACACAGCCTTTTGTGGAGACCGACCATGTAAATCGTGTTCGACTTGATATGGAAGAAGGAGATAAAAATGTGGACAATAAACTAGAAACGATTGGTATGGGATATACAGGCATTCAAGAGCTACATGCTAATGTGTTGCAGTATGCGCACTGTAACTTATCGAATGCTGCTCCATTGCACGACAATAATTTTAATAATAGCATTATATTGATTACTTCAGATGCAGGATTATGCCATGGTGATTCGGGTAAATAAACCTTTTATATATATATATATTTATATCTCTAATAAAATAATGTAGGTAGTCCATTACTATATAAACCTGATAATAGTAGTGAATATTCTTTAAAAGGCGTATTGAATAGAATCCTGAATGCATTTGATCCAGATCCTGAAAATACCACTTGCCCTGTTCCTTACTCAAGTACAACCGGGTTTCTAAACATATTCTCGAAACCTAGTCGACATATAAACTGGATTACCAGTGTAACTGGGCTCTCCGAAAGTATCTTGACTGATACGGCTGCAGAGCTTCAAAAGAAGCACAGTTTTTCAAAAAGTCAATCTGCATCAAGTGCACGTGCAAATATAAGCGAGATAAATTGGTTACAACTTTTGTTAATATTACCCTTATCTCTGTTTCATTATGTAAGAGATGCATCTATTTTTTGACTCTTAGGGGACAAGTAGGCGGCAGAACGGCATTGCTCATTAATGTAATAGCGATAAATTATTTTTCTTCCTTTCTCCCTCCTTACACGTATATACAGTTATACACCTATAAAAAATTAAATGTAAAGTAACTAACTATAATGAATAAATAAATATATATATATATATATATTTTTATTAGTTAAATGATATGGGTATAAAATATATTGTAAGACTAGGTGAAAAGAAAGTGCATCTATAAAAAATAAAAACTCATACACACATAAAATAATAGAAAAGGAACATTCAAGTCATATTGTATATTAAAGTTTTATTTCTAAAAAGACAGCATCAAACTGAAATTATATAAGGATCAACCTTATACGAGGTATTTTTTAAAATTAGCAAAAAGTGACAGTATAGGCGTTGGAAGTACACATGAAAGCACTATTGACATCATCAAAGGCATAACTGTAAACATCGGGACAAGCTGCCTTTACATCAGAAGCCCAAGAGTAGGTAGAACAAGCTTCAGTACTGTAGTAATCACCAGTACAACAGTATTCATCAGTCTTGAAATGAGTACAAGCACTCTTACAACCAGCAAAGTTTCCTTCATCATCAAAGGTTTGGAATTCAGTAGGACAGGTAGGTAAGTTAGTACATGTACTAGTACGACATAAAGATGCATCACCATGCTTGAGATCAATCTTGTTGACAGGTTCGACAACAATAGGTAAATTGAAACCATTCACAAAGGAAATATCATAAAATACTTTACCGCTATCCATGAAATGAAATTCAGCAAGAGAGGCAGGAGAAGTCATACCAGATTTATAACAATCTTCTTTACCAGAACAGTTTTCTCTGCCCCAGACACGACCACTCCAGTTCATAGGAATAGTTAAAGTAACGCTATCACCGGGAGCAACTTCAGTGGTTTCACCGTAGTAATCAACATCAACCGAATGACCTACAGTAAGTTTTTTACTACATTGGTTCTTGACAATAACAGTTGGAGGACCAGCGGCATAAGTTGTTTCGTAAGAAGGAGAACCGGCAGAACTTGAGTTGCTAGCAGGAGCGGCAGCAACTAAACCAGCAGTAATAAGAGCGACGATAGATTTCAAGAGCATTTTTAAGTGTATACTTTTGTTGTTAAAATGAATTAATGATTTCGTGATTTAATAAACTGTCCTTTTTATATCTTTTTGCTTTTTAAATAGGCAGATCCAGTTACAATGAATGAAAGACATATCCAATGCCTTTTTTTCGTCATTAATGACAAGAAAAATTTTAATAGGGTAGATTTCAGTTGGCCTGGTTACATCCCTACTTTTTTCTAGGCAGAAAGAAAAATTATGGGGGGATTATGGGGAGGAAACATTTTTGTCTATCACTTCTATGTCCTGCCCCTACTCAATGAAGATTTTTGTATTATTTAAATTGATATGAAACATGAGCATTTTTTATTTATTTCTTAAGGTATTCTATTATGCTTTCTTCCCTATCGTATACACTTTCTGGGACCCACATTTTTTTGCTGCCGTTTCAATTGTATATGTCGCCGCATATACTGATCTCCGCAGAAGAGTTTAGACTTGTTCGAAAAGGGCCTAGAAAGGTAGGCATTGTATTACCCGAGATCAATAGTTTATCATGCATAAAAAAAAATCCTATTTTCGTACATGTATTTAGTGTATACGTCTATTCGTGTACCGCTTTTTTTTTTTTTTCATGTTTTACTGACAAAAAATAAAAGGAATACTATATAATAGAGTATTCTCGACCACACTATTAAAATTTTTCTTTCTAGAATTTCACAGGAAGTGTAGTTTTTTTTTTTTTCATTGCAAGTTTCGCAATGATTGGACATGATTAAGTAAAATACACAGTTGATTGGGTATGATTTTCAGAAATATATTCGTAAAGTCTGAATCACTAAACCCTTAATGTTGAAGCGAGGAGTGTTTTATTCCCCGCTTATTTGAAGACGAAATAAGGGAAGTTCAACTTTTTTTGCTGACGCCATCATTTTTCATTCGATGGCGAAATAAGGAGGTGGACGAATAACAAAAAAAAAAATCTTTTTTTTATTATTAAGAAAAAAAAAATGCAACCTCAACCACACGTGTTTCAACAGCATTCTGGTGCCATGTCTCAACCAATGGTTCCTCCTCAACAAGGTATGCAACCACCAGCTTCTATGCAGTATAGAAAGAGACCTAGTGAGGTTGACACGCTTTCCAAGCATATAAAGTCCGTGTTGTATCAATGTATATAATATTTTTTCTTTGATTTAACAGCTTTATTATTATTATTATTATTAGAAAGAAGAGACCTACTGATAAAAATATGCCTCCAAAAGTAACTATTCGTATTACAAATATTATATCTTATAGTATAGTAATATTTTTTTCTAGGTTGAATCCTTTGTACCCGAATCGAAACTTTATACAGATCTGGTTGATTTTGAGAAAAAGTTAGATGCCACCATCATGCGAAAGAGATTAGATATTCAAGAAGCTTTAGGAAAGCCGACTAAAGTAATAATATAACTAACAGAAAAAAAAATACGATGCCATCATAATCCCTAACTTGTGTATTAGGTTCGTCGTACACTTCGTTTGTTCATCTCTAATACAGTTGTTGATCAAACTTCAAGTACAGAAGATGTCAATAATTTCGATTTGCATACTGGTAGTGTATCTAGTTGGGCACTTCGAATTGAAGGCAAATTATTGAATGTAAGTTATATATTTATATATTGTTTTTGGGTGATACTTGAATGTGTCTTCTAAATCATAATTTATTAGCCTGCTGGTGATGATAAAAAAGAACAACCAGTTCAAAAACTGACATCTTTCTTTCGTTCAGTTATTGTTGAATTGGATAGAGATCCTAATTTATTCCCAGAAGGAAGCTTGATTGAATGGCAAAAGCAACCTAATACACCAGATTTTGATGTAATTGAGATCAAACGAAAGGGCGATATGAACGTCAAATGCAAAATTATTCTCAACTTGGATTCTAACCCACAAAAGTTTAAATTATCACCTGCATTAGCTGATTTATTAGATGTAAAGATGGAAACAAAACCTCATATTGTTATGGGTATTTGGAATTACTGTAAAAATCACAAATTACAAGATATAGAAGATAAACGTGTGATTCGTTGCGATAATCGTTTAGCTCAAATATTTGGCTATCCTCAACTTCATTTCTCTCAATTACCAGAATTGATTACGCCACATTTAAGTAGACCTGACCCTATTATCATCGATTATACAATTCGCGTCGATAAACAATTAACACAATCTTCAAAGTGTTACGATATCGAAGTTGAATTAGATAGTATCGTACGCCAAAAGATGATGAATATCGTTTCTTCTACTCAAACACAAAAAGAAATTATGGGCTTGGATGATAAAATCGTTCAATGTGTTCAAAGCATTAATAACAGTAAAATTAAGCGTGATTTCTTGGTTCAATTCTCTAAAGAACCAGTTGAATTTATTAATAAGTGGATCGCTAGTCAAGCTAGAGATTTAGAAGTTATTCTTGGTGAAAGCAAGATTAATTTGGAAGAAATTAGACAATCTGATTTCTATAAACAACCTTGGATGAAGGAAGCCGTTTTCCATTATTTGACTACAAAGGTATTTTTATTTTATTTTTATTTATTTTTTTATATAAAAAAAAACTAACTCTTTCTAATAAAAAGACACAACAAAGAATGCAAGAGTTACTTACAACTCAACGCGGATAAATATATTAATTATTCCCAAAATTGAATACACGTCGGTTGAACATGATCTATGCTTGATACTTGATTTAATAAACCTGTTTCTTGGTCAATTTTAAAAACCACAATATTGTCAGAATCCTATTATAATAATAATATGAGAACCTTATTAACAACAATTTATATACATATATATTTACTAACCTTGTTTCCAACCAAGATAAATGAACCTGTTGGATCAAATGTAAAATGACGTGGATGCTTTCCACCTGTTCCTTGATATCCTACCAAATTCAATTTACCCGAGTATTCATCGATTTTAAAGATTGTAATAGCATCATACCCACGCATAGAAGCATAAAGAAACTTGCCGTTTGGTGTAATATCAATTTCAGATCCTAAATTTTCTCCGCTAAAATCGTCGGGCAAAGCATGCACTATTTGAACTTGATTAAAACTTCCTGTTTCAAAATTTAATTCAAGCATATGTACATCATTGGAGAGTTCTGTAAGCACGTAACAGATATTGTTGTTATTGGGCGCGAATTTTAAATGACGAGGCCCTGAACCTTTAGGGAACTCAAACGTATCTTGACGTGTTAACTTGCCGTTATCATGGCGATCAAATCTATAAGTCGCTAACAAATCACAGCCTAAATCATTGGTGAACGCATAGCGTTGTGCAATCGGATCTAAATCAATAGAGTGCACGTGAGGTTTCTCTTGACGAGTTGGGTTACCGCCGCTCGGAGGAAACAAGTCAATATGTTTAGTGTAAGAGACTCTTTCACCAAGCTTGGATTCAGGTTTACCGGAATTAAGAATAGGAAAGACAGAAGCTGATCCTCCAGTGTAATTGGCAACCAACACATAGTTACCTGTGGCATCACAAGTTAAATGGCAAGGATCTTCTCCACCAGATGGTTGTTCATTAGCCAAACTTAATTCTCCTGTTTCTTTATTACGATAGTAACATGACACATAACCTGTCTTATCACCTTTATATTGGCCCACCTCGTTGACTGTGTACAAATTGTTGTTACGGCAAATAAAAAAAGAAGGGTTTGTAGACTTGGCCACTAAACCTTTACGAGACAAGATACCAGTCGTTTGATCAAATTGATATTGATATATACCGGTGCTTTCATTATTTGTATAACCAGAAACATAAACAGCCCGCATTTATTTTTTTATTTTTTTTTAAAAAAAAAGAGAGAGATAAAAGAAGGGTTTCCCGCTCATTTTTCCAAAAACGATTCATTTATTTCTGAAAAAAAAGCCGGTTATCTAATTTTCCTTAAGGCTGGTGCAGCTTACTGAACACCAAAACATGACATAATTTCTCTTAGACGGGGTTGTGATACAAATAGGTGCTTATCTAAACTTTCTTCCCACCTCGTGTCACATTGGTGACAGGCTCCTTTTTGTGCATTACTGACAAATATCCGTGATAAAAATAAAAGTTCTCTTCTAGATCGAGAGAGAAGTCTGTAAGAGCATGGGTTTAGTCCTAAAGGTTTAGTGGATAGGTCAAACAATAAAATAGCTACGTGACAATAGAATTATTATGCGTAAACCTTTATTTTATTTGATGACGATGATTACTTGCAACTCTCTATTATTATTATTATTTTTTACATCTACGTTTTACTCTTTCCATTTACTCCAACTTGACCATTTTAATCTTGTATTTATATTCGAGGAAAATAAATAAATAAAATAAGGTCTAAATATAATGGGAGATGTTATATATAATGTTAGGGAATATATCACAAAAAAATAGGGGAGAACTCTTTTATAAACTTTTGAGAGAAATGTAAAATGCTTTAATCACGTTTAATGGCTATTTTCTTCGTTACTAACTTGTACTCTTCCAAAAAAAAAAACATAAACAAGGGACAAGACTTTGATTTGCAATAATTCTACGTAGAATTTGGATTTAAGGGCTGAAGAGGAACTGAAAAAGAGACTGCTAAGACTGTTTTCGCAATCGATAATTTGACGAAGAAGGCAGGTCTATATTAAAGAAAAGAAAGAGCTGAGTGAAGAGAAGCGACAACCATCTCTTCTTTTATAACATTCTTAGAGAATGACTCCGCATAAAAGATATATTAAGTCACTCTCCTGCCGAGAAGATGCATTATACCAGTACAAAGTTATCACTCAAGTGTAAGTCTTTAAAGTATACCGCATGTAACCTTCATAGAGCCGAACGTTTCTGATTTCAACATGTAGCAAGACGACAACAAAAAATAAAGCAAACTGCTGTCAACTACTATCCTAACCCACAAGGAACCACAGCAATAGACCTAAGCAGAAGCCCGGAAATGCCAGCTTGAGATAGACCATTGAGCTACAAGATACTACTGCTTAATTTGTAGAGGCTAACTACAAGGCAATTGTGCTATAAGTAAAAAGACGTCTATATTTTCTTTCTAAGAAGCCTGACCCAATGATGGAGGATGGTACTTCCATAACAATGCAATGTACAGCCAAGTGTTAATGGAAACAAGTTGCACGAAGAACGTCATAAAAAAATAGAACTAAGGCTAGTGTTAACTAGTCATTGGTTTTCAAGTCTAAAGAAAATAAAAGATATGTCTAAATAGCAGTTGTAAGGCTGAGCCGACA
This sequence comes from Thamnidium elegans, assembly GCA_025201345.1. Lineage (NCBI taxonomy): Eukaryota > Fungi > Mucoromycota > Mucoromycetes > Mucorales > Mucoraceae > Thamnidium > Thamnidium elegans. The sequence goes on from JAIXMG010000039.1 coordinate 69,995, forward strand.
ATTACCAATAGCACGAGGAAAACTAAATATATATATTATAAATAGCGAATATCAATTAGTATTCATATCTCGATATCGTTTCTCTCTCTCTCTCTCTCTTCCTTATATTCCAGGTATACCTTCTACATGGAGATTCATGATTGCCGTAAAACAGAATATAGACCAACACAGTTTGGGCTTAAGCTAATAAATCTCTTCTAAGAGTACTTCCTATTACAGTGATTACCTAGGGAATAGCACGCACCATGACGTAAGGACCGAGCGGTGAACTGTCACAAGGGGAACGATGTTTGATTAGAGGGCATTAGCGGGTAAAATCACTGCAACTACACAGGTTTATGATGCAGTAACTTTCAACGGCTACTTGCTATTCCACATTTAGTGCAAAGGTAGTGTTCAACCATTACTGAGACAATAGTTGAAGCCCAGATGAATATACTCGGCAATTTTGGCGCTTCATTACTTTGGATAATTTCCAAAGCTAAACATGGACCGTGAACGCATTTTCGCCTTTGTCTTGATTGGCGAAGCTATAAGATAGGGTTCTTCACGTTTTAGCTGCGGCCAAATAGAGTAGACCGTCCGGTGGTCTACTTTGGTTTTTTTTTTCTTTAACGCCCCTAGTTCCAATGAGTTCAGGCTGCCAGAAGGTTTTCTTTACTACACAGTTCTGGAAACACTTTTTAAAGTGGCTAATACATCTCCATTACAGTTATAATTAAAAAAAAATGTACAAAGTATTATTTGTAAACCGAGAAGAATACATTCTATTATTATTTATTTATGGAATAAAAGATGGCTGTATTTATCGTAGGCCTTTTAAAAGCGAATATCTGATAGCGTTGTATAATGCTTTTTTTTTTTTTTTTTGTAAATTTTTCAAGTGCATTAATGGAGATATATTATACGTCTCGTACATGGTACACTAACGCTTGAGATTTCTGCTACGAATTCCTTGTAGATGAGTGAGCAGGGACGCCCAATGCTTAAAGCACAGTTTTTTTTGTTCTTTTGGACCTCAGTTTATTAAATTCGCGTTTTCAGATAAACCTTTGAAGTGAAATAGAAAAATATCCTCCTCGTTTGAAGTTAATGCATCTGATTGGATGTATATATTTTAGCACTCTTTTTTTTAAAAATAAAAGACTTGTTCCTTTTTCCTTTATTTTGTATCAAGATGAAGAATATACCCTCAGAACTCATTGTACAAATTTTAAAGCAACTTCCATCAGACAAAGATCTTTTACAATGTGTATATGTTGATAAACGTTGGAGTTATCTTGCTTCAGAGCTACTTTGGTATAAACCTAACTTTATACGTTCCAGCTCTTGGTTAGCCTTTTTTACAGTCATTCAATCTACCCAACAGAGTTTCCCTTATACCTCATTTATAAGAAGAATCAACTTGACTCCACTTTCAACTTTGGTAGAGGATATTCATATCATTACTTTAAACGCATGTCAGAGATTAGAAAGATTGACTTTAGCTGGTTGTTCAAAACTGACTGATATTGGTTTATGTGCCTTAATCAATCAACAAGATCATGGTATTGGCTCAGAGCTCATTTCTATTGATCTTAATGATGTTGTTCAAGTAACGGATACCACTATACTAAAAGTAGCCTTTTGTTGTCCAAATCTACAAGGCTTGAATTTAAGTATGAGCCAAGAACAACAATTAATTACGGATATAAGTATTTGTGAAGTGGCTAGACAGTGTAAAGATTTAAAAAGAGTATAGTGTATATTTATTTTATTTTGTTTGTATTGTATACTGTTTATTGACCTATTTTTATACATATTGATATAAAATAGATTAAATTAAATAACTGTACCAAAATAACAGAGAAATCAGCCGTCAATTTAGCATTGAATTGTCCACGTCTAGTAGAAGTTGATTTTACAAATTGTGATATAAACGATAATGCGTTAACAAAAATATTTAACTATTGTCGTGACCTAAGAGAATTACGTATAAGCCAAGGCGACGTAACCAATACAAGAATTAGCGATGAAGGTTTTATATCCTCTTTTCTTACGTTAAAGCAAGTAAAAGATTCGCCTGTTTATTATTATGAGCAACTTCGGCTCGTTGATTTTACAGCTATTTCAACCATATCAGATCAATCCATAAAATCACTTATTCAAGCCGCACCAAAGATTCGAAATTTGGTACTAAACAAATGCATTAATATTACCGATGAATCCATATTAGCTATTTGTAAACTGGGTCGATATTTACACTTTTTACACTTGGGTCACTGTTCAAATATAACTGATAGATCAATAACCAAATTAGCTACTTTATGCAATAGGCTTCGATATTTAGATATGGCATGTTGTATCCAAATTACAGATAAATCGGTGATTGAATTAGCAAATCTTCCCAAATTAAAAAGAATTGGTTTGGTCAAATGTTCCAATATTACAGATATTTCTATCGGTGCTTTGACAAGTCATGTTCGTATAGCAAACAGCTTGGAACGTATTCATCTTAGTTACTGTACTCAACTTAGTGTAAGGGCAATATCAAGACTCTTGAACGTTTGTCACAAGTTAAACCATCTAAGTTTAACCAATGTCCCTTCGTTTTTAAGAAGTGATTTACAACAATTCTGTCGTTCGCCTCCTAAAGACTTTAGTGAATTACAACGTCGACCTTTCTGTGTATACAGTGGGAAAGGCGTTAAAGATCTTACTAAATTTTTAAACACCCTTCATGAAACCTCTCTCATTCTAGACACTAACCCTAATAATCATTTTTTTCATCAATCTAATCATTATAATCATTCTTATTTAGAGTAAATAAAAAAATATTTTTTATTGTTCAGTAAAAGCTGTAGCTATAATATCTGCATTCATTTCCCAAATAGGTCCTCTGGTACCAATATATTTTAGGAACAATCGGTGCATGGTATACAAAACCTGTTCTCTTGTTTCAGCCAAATTAACATGATAGGAATTAACGCTATAAACATCTTTCCAAGAAGATACCATACTGTTTAATACATACTCGACATTTTTAAAAGCGACTTCCAGTTCTCCATCTAAAGATTTGTAGCTAAATTTAATATCAACATCCTTCAAGTCGCTATCCCAGCCGCCTTGACCAGAAGTATCAATTCGATTTCTTTTCTTTAAGACTTGGTTGTAGCCAAACTTACTGACAATTTGTTCAAAATTGGCAGGAGATGAAAGTTGAGGAGAGCCCATATTTAGTGAGTATATATTTTTTTAAAGAGACTATTCGAATTTGTAATTACAAAGATACTTATACCTTTTTTTTAAAGATACTTTGATTAAAGGCTAGGGGCTACTATTAAAAAAAATATTTTGAACGGCCTAGTGCAGTATCAAGACTGTTGCTTCAAAACTAGTTTCATATATACAGAGAGGGTAAATGCATTATATTGAGATTTATATAATCTTTTATGAAACCAACTGTTACCTATATTATAGGAAATAGAACTGCTTGATCTTTTTATTGTATCAATGTTTCATCTCATAGAAAATAGATATATCTATATCTTTTTATGACGATATGTTGTGATTATATTACCAACACTTTTGCATCGAGTGTTGAGCATAAACACGACAAGCGACCAGAAGTGACAGGACAGGAAAAAAAAGAACTAGAAGTTAGCTGTGTTTTTTAGCCCAGCTTGCTTTCCAAGTTTTCAACGATGCCCTTATTCACTCATTTTTCCCTCCCAGCTGGCATGACAGTTGTATGACACTTCTTCCCAAAAAAAAAATGTGACTTCCAATCCCTTGCTAATTACCGTCCCATCGCCCTCATTGACACAGATGTCAAAATATTCACCCGAGTCATCAACACCCGTCTAATGGAAATATTCTCCCCCCGTATTAGTCTCAATCAAATGGGATTCATGCCTAATCGCTTTATAGGTGAACATGGTCCTCTTGTCCAATTAGCACAACTCCATGCCCAGCACAACCGCTCCACCGCCTTCGGCCTCTGTCTTGACCAACAAAAAGTCTACGATAGGGTTCATCTCGATTATCTCACACAAATCCTTATAAAATTCGACATCCCAGCTAACATCATTAATGTTGCTACTAACCTTTTTTTCTCCACTCGTGTACATATCAGCCCCAACGGTCACATCATTCCCCCCCCCCCCTCCTTTCTCGCTGCTAGAGGTCTTTGTCGAGACGATCCTCTCAGCCCTCTTTTATTTAATATCGTTTTCGTTCCATTCCTTCTCCTCTTATCACAAGACTCTACCCTCCAAGGTTTTTCTTTTCACTCCACCTACCCCTTATAAGCACACCCCCTCCGCCACCTATTAACATACTCGCTTATGCCGATGATACTTTAGTCTTTCTCAATATACCCTCCGACTTCCACCGCCTTCAAACCCACCTCCATACCTACTGTCACGCTTCCGATGCCAAACTAAATATTGAAAAAACTGAAGCCTTTTCTCTACCTGGTACACCCAGTATTAGCTGGGAAAAATTCCTTCAATCTTTTAATATATCTAGATGGTACAATCGTCACTACTCCTATTCCTTCCCTCTTCGCTATTTAGGCTATCCCATCTTTTTCTCACATCCCCAAAAAACCCTCTTCTTCGATCAATTGATCACCAAAATCCGCAACGCCTGCCAAATCCATTCCCAACGACAACTTTCCATTTGTGGTCGTGCTACTGTCTTTAACTCGCTTATCCTCGCTCGCCTCTGGCATCTCTTCCGTCTATTTTCTATCACCAAAGCCCAATGCAATGCAATCAAAAGCATCATTTCCAAATTCGTCAATCAATCCTGTATCCCCTCTTACTCGCGGTGGACTAGGCGTTCTTAACCCTAATACCTAAATAAAAAAAAATGCAATGGCGTTGGCTTTCTCCATTTTTACTCCTATCATTCTCCAATCTCAACTCCATCTGACAGTTTCTCTCTCTACACTAGTGTACCTTATAGTCAATAGATTCTACTATATTTATCCTCTTATCACTTACCTCCCTCCCAACCCCATCATATATATGGCCTCTGCTATTTCCAGCAAACAATGTCATAAAACCTCATTGACGTTTTTATATTCCAACATTAAATTACATTCAGATGATACAGCGCTTCTCTATATTTGCACTATTAGGCGGATACCTCAACATTATCGACCTTGTAAACGTGTTCAATTTAATGAACTCAATTATACGATAGATTTGTCATTCTGGGCTCGACTCATGTATGCAGGAGCACAATGTCAATTACCCTATTTAAAAACCTTACGGGAATCTGATAATACAAAATTGGAGTCTTATATTATACTGCATTGTCGTTTAACCAATCTGCATCTATGCGGTAATGTTCCTTCTTACAGCTGCCAGTTAGCTCGCTCCAGCTCATTTCGAACATTATATGAACAAATTGGTTAATTTAAAACTTTACGACGTCTCCATTTTCATTGAATCTGATAAATACTTGAGTTCTTTCGATGGATTGATTGACAAGTGTCACCACGATACGTCCGCGCTCAGATATACAGACACTTGTATGTGATTGGGAACAAATAAACGTCAAAAGTCAGTTAGAATATGTAATGCGTAAATTTTCTAACTCCCAAACCCTGAAAGTTGTGTCTACCGAGGATATATACAAATGTTCCGACATCACCCTAATAAAATTCATACATTATGCTACGTCCATACCGGATTTCAAAATAAACATAAACATAGACAGCGAAGATCTATAGAGTATTTGGGTCCTGTTCATAAATACAAAAATGGACGTAAAATATAACTATCGACTATCTTGGTTACAATAATGCTTCACATATTTTAGACAAGTTAGATCTGTCTACTAAACCAGAGCTGCGCCTGGAATTTCGATTAAATTCGGATGATGGTGAAGTACCACATATACGGTTTCTTTTTGAGACAGGCCGATCGATTCGATTGCTTAGAGTAGTAGGATTCCGTGCATAAATGGTCAAACTAGTAAGACTATAGATTGGCTATTTGATATTCGTCTGTTATGCCTTTTAACGGAAAAAGTCACAATACACAATACATCACCTTTATCACCAAGTCATCACACATTACAGTACCCTTCGTAAAAAAAAACTATCCATTAATGGAGTCGAATGTGTTAAATCGCCCAATTTTCTCGATTATATATCTTTAAACTTTTCCAATCCCCGTCAACTTTCTTTGAATCTTAATGTTATAATTATTGATATGCCTCATACATTTCTTGATTTGATAACATGGAACCAAGAATCATGTAATACTGAATCTTTTGAAAAGATTAAAGTTTATATCAAGTTGAAAACAGAAAGATGGTTAAAACATTACTTGGGTAAAGGGCTCAAGTTGTATGCAATAGATCAAGAGCACAATATCTTACCTTCAAAATATACCTGACTTGATATAAATTGTAAACACTTGAAGAGACTTGAAGAGACTTGAAATACATTCCTAATCTAACTCTCATAAACATTTGCTTAAATAAAATCGTATAATTTACAATATTTATTTAACTAAAAAAAGACGGAAGGATTATATTCAATAAGTTACTTAGTGCTACGTTTCGATATCACCTTTCAAACATTAAATTTAGAGTGAAGATTGTTTATTTACGGGTGAATAAAAATCTTTTAAATGGGCTTCAAACAAGATGGGCTGAAAAAAAGACCACAGCTAAATTTCTAAACCTTGTACTGGCTCAACTGTTCATTTTACAATTAGCGACTCCAGGTGACCCACATTACGCATATTCGCCCTTATTGAATAAATGTCCAATCACGTATTATTGATAGTTAACAATTCTCGTAAATTAAATAATTTATACAAATCAAACCATTGAAATAACAGTTGGCTGTTTCTTTCAGTATACTTCAACGCGTTTATACTCGACTAAATATTCCGACCAAGGTTTACCTCGGATGCACTTGGTAGTTAAGCTCAAATTATTCATTTCATTCTTTCGCAGACTAACTTTTTTACTTTTTATTGCTTTTATTTTTTCGTTATGTACGTTCCTTTTTATAATTTATTGTAAGTTTTCATATTTATTTCTAAGCTTTTATTTTTTATTTTTAAACGAATAAAAAGTGTAAATACCGTATCAATTGAACTATCTGATTTCGTCGTTTCAGCCACATCTTATATATTTTTTAATAGGTTTTACTTGAGATAACTATCATAATTTTATATCATGTTAAAAAGACCAGAAGAAGGGATCTGTCGAGAGTTCTAGTTTCGAAAAACTTTTATATAAATCAAAAATATAAACAAAAGAAAAAACGTTTATTCTAATAATAATAAAAAAAACAATACACTTTATTTAATCAACTTTAACAGACGAATAAATTTTTCTAATGATATAATAAGCACTAAGGAACCCAAGTGTACCAGTACACAACCCTACAAAACCACACCCAATCACCAAATTAAGAACATATACAGAGACGCCGACCAATCCAGTAATATTTGTCCTCTTCACCAAGAAATAAACACCATAGCCAAACATATATACGGCCGGTGAAGCACCAATCATAAATGACTGCCACCACCATATATAATCTTCGGCGCAGAGTTGTAAAAACACAAGCACAACTGTAATTTCGGACGTAGCGATCAATAACAAGATGGAAACAAGCATTGTATTGTCAATAGAAAGAACGTATTCTCCTTTATTAACCGAGTTTAAGAATTCATGCCAGTTTAGAAAGATCACAGCAAAAGGGATAATACCACCTAAGAGAATACTATAATAAAATATGTTAGTTTTAAAATACTAGTGTTATTTTAATCCCTTTACCGAATAATGTTAAGTTGGTACCAACGCTTAGCAGGAATCATACGGGGAATTTGAGTAGTACGAGAAGGATGTTCCATACGTTCACACCTTTCACCGATATAAGCCCCGATGCATGTGAGAGGCAAAAGGACGAAGATCCAAATGGAGAAGATGGATACCCAGCCAGAGAAAGAAATAGCCAGTGAAGATTGTTGAGACCAAGTAATCATACTTGAAATAAATACAATTAAAAGGAAAGCACAAGGTGCTACAAACGCAGTCTATTTTATATTTTATGTTAGTACAATATAGTCGTATATAAAACAAATGAAGTTTTACTTACAAGAATACTATTTAAAATCCAAGATTTACCACGGAATAATTTATAAATTCTAGCACTCCAATAACCAGCTGGTAAACTAGAATATATATAAATCAGTATATTGTTATTGTTCTTTCTTTTTTTTTCTTTTTACCTGCCGACCAAATACAAGAGTGTAAACCAACGTGTCAATGAACCAGGCTGAGCAGGGTGATACCATCCCATATAAAGACAAACTACAACAACATATTATAAAAAAAAAAAAAAAAAAAAAAATTAAAAAAAAAATAAGCATGTTTCCATTTTACATATATTACCAATTAACCCAATCAATACAATTAACAATTGAATACCAGAACCCATAACTGGGGTCAACAATCCACCATAAATAGGTCTTCTAAAGACATCCCTATTAATCAACCTCCAGCCTACAAAATCATCCGCATCATCATAGACTTTGAAATCTTTATCTTCCTGATTATTATTATCTTTATGAATCGTCTTTAACAAGATGACAGCAATGACACTAAAGACTAAAAGGACAACAATGATACTGTTAAGTAAAGCATAATTGTGTCTTTCCTTATTAAGAGGTAACAAAAATGGATCCCAAGCATTCACATCTTCTTTTACTTCTTTCCAATGTACTGAGTATGTAAATGTAACTGTAGTTGATCTTCCTGTCACTTGTTGAAATTCATAATCGATATTCTTTTTAGAGCATTCACCATTTGATATACTTTAAAAATATTTAGCCTTATTATTACTTGTGCAACACATATATAAAAAAAACTTACGAATCAGGATATACTTCAAATCCAACAATATCGTATTTTCCAAATTGATTTGTATTAACAGTATAAAGTATTTGAAATATAACATGATTATTTATAAATGTTAAATCGCCCTAATATATTTGTATTAGTTTATTTTTCATTTCTTGGCAAAAAGAAATATATACCTTTTTAAAACCCAAAGGAAATCCGATTCTATAATTATGTTCTGGTGCTTCGTTTGTATAAGAGACAGTTGCGCCAGGCATGCCATCCAATTCCCTACATATAAAATTTTTAATAAAAATATGTATAATATAATATTGTCAGTTATACCATTCAACAAGATATTCATCTGCAATTAATTCTTCTACTTTGATGGCATCTTCAATTTGCCAAGTCTTTTTACATAACAATTTACACTCTTGGTTTTCTAAAAAGTTGAGCTTTTTTTTTGTTTTTGTAAGAATTAATTGCTCTCTTTTTTAATAGTTATTTTCGTATCATTTACTTTGTAATCACTCTGTATAAGCCTATCACCTCTAAAATCTTGGTCAAACACTAACAGACTTTTTTTTCTAGCATCTTGTTGAGCTGAACAGATGAATGAAAGTGACTGATAACTGTAAGTGAGTTGGTTCTTTAACGAAAATATTTTATTGTAATATATGGGTACAGCGTCACCTTGCTTATACGCAAAAACAAGATGACTCCATACTATTAGACAACAAAATATAAAAATGGCTCGAGATGCCATTATAGATGATGCAAAAAAAATGTCAATAAAGTTTACACTTTACTATTTCCATTTCTGTCTACATTTCCTTTTTTTTTTGAGGCTGAGACTGTGTAACTATAAAAGAAAAAGGATATTTATTTATATAAAACCAGCCCTATACTTTTTTTTTTTTTTTTTCTTCTTCTTTGTTACTTTTTTTTTTTTAACAGCACTAAAAAATGGCAGGCTTTAAATTAGATATTCCAGTTGATCTATCAGAAAAGACGACAGATAAATTAGACCTTGTAAAAAAGATTATTCATTTAATTACATTTGCCACCAATATTTTAACAATTTGTGTACTTGCTCCACTGATTGCTATTGAAGGTCGTTATCTGGTAAGTTTTTTTCGTGTGTGGGGCGTATGTACATTCTAATGATACTAACCTTTTTTTTTTTAAAAAAAAAAGGGTGCAGGAAAACCAGGTCCCAATTATGCTCTATTTGTCGCCATTACAAGTTTACCCGTTCCATTTTTACTAGCTTATTTCCCTTGGATGTATGAAAAGCACAACAAGTTCAAGAGATTTGGTAAATTCTGCTTAAAGAACCGATCCAATATTATCTTTTGTGGTTTCAACTCGTTTATGTGGGCTACCGCTGGTATTGCCATCACTGTTCATTCAAATGATCCTAGTAATTGTGCTTTCAATCCTGATTATATTGAAGAATTCGGTGATGATTATAATAGTTCTTGGGGAACACAGGTAAAAAGGAACAATAAGAAAAAAATAGACTTGTAACACTAAAAATTATTATAGTGTAATTTAGCTAAAGTCACTGCTGGATTTGCTTGGATTACGTGTATTTTATGGTTAGTTACATTATCCATTACCGGTATCAACTTTTGGAAAGAAAAGACATTAATTCAAGAGAGATTAAATGAACATCGATTAAATAAGCAACAAAAATTAGAAGAAAGACAACGAGACGAAGAACATCATACAGTTGGTTTCCAAGAAGAAGAATCCCCTTTTTCAGACCAATATCAACCTCAACCTCAACCTCAACAACATTATCAACAAACTGAAACATCTCCTTTTAGCGATGCTCATTCTTCTCCATATACCAATCACGATGATTATCGTCGTACTTCTTATACGCCTGTATTTGATGGTAATGCTATACAACCTGGTCAATACGCAGAGCATAATCCTGTTGCCTTTTCTCCAATGCCTGTTCCCCAACACATGCCACCCCATCCTGAACCAACTTATTATAACCATAATAGCAATAATAATAACCAATTTTAAAAAAAAAAAAAAAAAAAAAAAAAATTGTAACTTTTAATCCAACCTATTATACATAAATGTAATTTTCTCCATCCCGTAAATAAAATATATAAACACTGGGTTTTAACCTCTCTCTATTTATATTCTTCTTTTTCTCTTTCTCACTTTTTATTATTATTATTATTATTATTAAGCATGATTACATTGCAAGTAATCTTACTACTGTTGATGGCAACAGTTTACGCCGAGCTAATAGTCGAAAAAGACTCTCGAAAAATGATTGAGGTAGCAGAATTTGGGTTTTTACCAGGAGGTAGATTAACAATAGAATTAAGTCAACTCAACGTAAGTAAGTAAAAGAAACAATAACATACACACACGCATGTTGATACTTTTTTTTTTCTTGTGTAGTGGGAAACAGGATCCTCGGGCACAGCAGCATTTTACATACGTAAAGGATGGATCTTACAAGACCAATACAACCTAAATCATCGACCAATAAAATACGATCAATGCTTTTTAAATAATTCGTTTATAAAAGATGAAGTAAATGATGGAGCAAGCAGAGTAGAATTATTACCGTCATCTATTGAAAAGTAAGTTTGCAAGATAACAAGATAAACCTTATATATAAACTAAACATATATATGAATAATAGGTGGGAAAGAGTGATTGATGTTAAACCAGGTGAACAAGGTCTTTGGCAAGTATTATTTATCAGTTGTAAGACATCTACAGTTTCTTTCAAGGTAGGATATATATATATATCAAAACACTGAAAGAATATATATAATATCTTAATAGTTATCGATTACACCAGTCAACCCTAATGGAAACTACTTATCTGCCGGCGATATCCCATTACCTTACGTCTACGCACTATCCTCAATTGCGTACCTAATAGCTACCATATACTGGATATCACTATTACTATTTCGAAAGAACACCAGTGTATTCCGAGCTCATTGGTTAATGTTTGTCTTGGTATTATGTATAGTTATCAATAAAGCATTACAATCCGTAAGTTATTACTTTTTTCTTTTTTTTTTTATATTTATATTAACCAATTAAAAAGGTAAAATATCATTCAATGCGCATTGGCACAGTATCCTCAAATTGGAAGATTGGATTTTATGTGTTTACCAGGTACGTCATATACTATAAAGCACTAATATATTTTTAGCTAACAAAAAAAGTATTATAGCATAAAAGGAGTTCTTAGTCTACTAATTATTGTTCTCTTGGCATCTGGATGGATGTTTATTAAACCGTTTTTATCTTCTAGAGATAAAAAGATTATATCTGTTATTATACCATTACAAGTATTAGTCAATGTTGCTTCAGCAATAGGAACTGAAAGTGCATTAGGTTCAAACGATTGGTCATTCTGGGTAAAAAAAAAAGAGAAAGAGAAAACTTTGCTGTAACACATTATTTAAAAATAGAATATGTTGTTGCCACTTATCGATTTGGTTAGCTGTGGTATAATTTTATGGACCATCTTACAAACAAGGAAACATTTGGCTTCTGGAGCTTCTGCTGACGGCAAAGGTAATCTTTAAAAAAAAAAAAAAAAAAAAAAAAAAAAAAAAAAAAAAAAAAAACTTTTACTCAATTACTAACACATATTTACATATAGAACAAGATATATTAAGCAAATATAAACTATGGTCATCATTCTACGTAGTTACATTGGTTTACATATACATCACTCGTATAGTAGTTCAAATCCTACAAGCATCACTTCCATTTCAATACGTACACTGGTTTGGCGAATCTGTAAATGAAATAGCTACATTTTTATTCTACATCTTTATCGGTCATAAGTTTAGACCTTACCCAAACAATCCTTACATAAAAGTACCTGAAGAAGAAGAGGATTTGCCAATGACCGTGACCGGATAATAAAATAATAAAATAAAAATTATTCCTCAATTTAATACATATTCCTTTCTTTTTTTTACATGATGAACACTTTACGACCAGCTATTTATACACATTGTAGACACCATACACGATGGTTAAGGACCAGAGCAGCACCAACAAAAGGACAAAAATTATACATGCCTTATTTTGACGCAGAACGATTTGCTAGATTACTTGAAAAGGAAGGTTTTTCTGCTGCACAGGCAAAGACTGTAATTCACGCACTTGACGATGTTGTTGATGAAAGGTAAAAAAAAACATAGTACAGTGAAAAGTTGGGTAATAAAAAGAAAGCTAAATAATGACACTTAGTACAATAAATGTCACCAACGATTTAGTGAGTAAAGCAGATCAAGAACAGGTATAAAAAAAAAAAAACTTTATACACGAAAAAAATAAAAAAAATGAAAACTAAAAAAAAAAAGCGTAGACAATAACGCATTATAAAGAAGACTTTACTAAACTCAAAAAAGACATTCAAATTATGGAACGTCGCGACGTAGAAGAAGTCAAATCGGCCAACGAACGTTTAAAGCTCGAAATCGAGAAACTAAAAAAAAGTTTACGCGAGGAACTGGTTCGAAGTCAAGCTGGTGTACGTCTTGACTTAAATTTAGATAAAGGACGTATTCGAGATGAAACTATTGAACAACATAATCGATTAAAACAAACTGACGATAAAATTGAAAATGAAATTCAAGCCCTGCAGAGACAAATGGAAGGTATCAAGTTTCAAATATTACAGTATATGATTGGAACTATTACAGGTGCTGGTACTTTAGTTTTAGGTAAGTTACTTAAGAGAGAAGAGAGGATAGTTAACTGATATGTGATAGTATAGGTTATATACATTTTTTTAGTTAGATTTAAAGTTGTTTCTTTTCTCACAAGTCACATATACAATAAAAAGGGGGGGGGGGAGACTTGATACCATAGAAACCATAAATACAACCGTGGGAAATTTATGTATCTCAACAAATCTTGTTTTATTCAAAATCATAATACTGTAATATACCCCCTCTCCATCTTATACTGTACTATACATATATAAAAAACATAGAATTGAGTAAAGTAACAATAAATATATATATACATCATCTATAATTCTTGTATTTCATATTTGTTACCAATAACTATAAATGAAATACATGTGATGACTAAAAAAAAATTTAAACCAAGTCCCTGTTTAAATAAAACTCGAACACATTCTTTTTTATTTTATTTTTTTCTTCTTTCTTTATTATTATTATTTTTTAAGTATGCTCAGAACTTTGATTAGCCCTTCTATTACTAGACCTTTGACTTCTAACAAGGTAGTCGCCAGAGCTTTCTCTACTGCCTATATTCAAAGACGTAAGTTTCGACCTCCCCTTTCTCCCCCTCTATTTTACTAACGGAAAAAAAACGCGAAAATATATAGAAGCTGTTACTGGAACTGAAGATAAATCATATACCCATATCTTGACCGAGACCAAGGGTAAAGTTGGTTTGATTACTTTAAACCGTCCCAAGGCCTTGAACGCTTTATGTAGTGACCTCTTTACCGAAGTCAACGAAGCTCTCAAGTCTTACGATAACAATGATAATATTGGTGCTGTTGTTATTACTGGTTCCAAGAAAGCTTTTGCTGGTAAGATTTTTTTTTAAAAACTCCCATAACATTCGCGTTTTTTTTTTAAAAAAAACCATCTTTATAAAAAATTAGCTGGTGCTGATATTAAGGAAATGAAGGATAACACTTTCGTTGATACATACAAGACCAACTTCTTGGGCCATTGGGCTGAGATGACTGAAATTAAGAAGCCTATTATTGCTGCTGTCAATGGTTACGCTGTAAGTTATTATTTTCCTGGTTTTTTTTTTTACGTATCTGTATATTTAATTCGTATATAAATGATATATATAGCTTGGTGGCGGTTGTGAATTAGCCATGATGTGTGATGTAAGTATTTTTTTTTTAAGAAAAAAAGAAAGTGAAAGCAACATCCCCACTTACCCCTCAATAACCTATTTTAGATCATCTATGCTGGTGAAAAGGCTGTATTTGGTCAACCCGAGATCAAACTAGGTGTTATTCCCGGTGCCGGTGGCTCTCAACGTCTTGTTAAGGCCGTTGGTAAGTCCAAGGCTATGGAGATGATATTGACTGGTAACGTCAATTTGAACGCTTCTGAAGCTCTTAACTTGGGTCTTGTCAGTAAGGTTGTTCCTATTGATGATCTTGTAGATGAGGCTGTCAAGACTGCTGGTGTTATTGCTAATATGAGTCAACCTTCTGTTCAAATGGCTAAGGAAGCTATTAACAAATGTAAATATTTTTTATTTTAAAGTTAGCGTGGGAAAATATATACGTATTGACTTTCTTTTTTTTAGCTTTCGAGGTTCCTCTTTCTGCTGGTCTTCGTTGGGAACGTATCTTCTTCCAATCTCTCTTTGGAACTGTAAGTTTTATTTTATCTTTTTATATATATATATGATTGTGTTATTGATATATATTTTTTGTTAGGCTGATCAAAAGGAAGGTATGAATGCTTTTGCTGAAAAGAGAGCTGCTACTTTCACCAACAAATAAACTGTATATTCCCTTATCGTGAATTTTTTTTCTAAATATATATATTGAAACACTATTTAACCACGTTGCTGAATATACTTTTAACTCTTCCACTGGATTTGAATCATATTTTATGCAAAAAAAAAAAAAAAAACAAAAAAAAAGTCTTCCCTTTTTATTCTTGTCTTTTTTTACTCACACTATCAGAAATTTAAAAAAGTACACAGCGTATTATTTTTTTTTTACAGAAAAAACAAACTTAAAAACGAACCGTCAAATAAGACAATTTAATTGGCTAGAACTGCTGAAAAGTGTGATTATCACGTGATTTATGTTTATTAATTGGGTCTTATATTAAATTTTGATTCTTGTGTCACAAAGCCTAGCTAGCTCAATCGGTAGAGCGTGAGACTCTTAATCTCAAGGTTGGGGGTTCGACCCCCCCGTTGGGCTTTCTTTTTTTGTAACTACAAATGTAGTGTGTGTAGTTGGTACCTCGTTTTTAAAAATCATTAATCTACTTGATACCGTTGTTAGAATTTGGTAAGTGATAGAGAAATAAAATAAAAGGTAAAGGTAATATTAAGTTAAGTTTAAGTGAGAATCAGTTCCTGTTTTATAAGTAGAACGACTTAAGTAATAAAGTAAATAAAAGTTTTGGTAAAAGGTACAACGGAAAGTAAGGTCCAAGGGAATTCAGGAACAAAATAAAATATATGAATTGATTTTTATTAGTTTACGTTTTTAGAAGGATATTTATATTATTTTAGATTACTACAGAAAAGTATTATTTTTAAGTTAAAGTTTGAAAACAACCGTCCTCGTTAAAGAGGATCCTCTTCAATGAGCATTCTCCTTTGATTAGCGTTACCACAAAAAATAGAAGTCCTAGTGTAACATCGCTTGATACTCATAATAGTCTATCTGATTTCAATAATCTGTTGATTTTATATATAATGTACATAAAAGGTCTTTGACAGGTACAAGATACATGTAGAAAAGAGAGAGAAATACATAATACCAGGCTTGAGCTATACTATTCCGTTCGAATAGTGATCGTCATTTTTTACCAATAAAAACAATTATCTATATGATATAGAATCTTTGGATTTTAATATTGGTATGACCATTATTGGCTTTTTTTTTACGGTCGTACATCTTTCGGGCATACTGCTTGTAAATTTTAAACAAATACATTGCCTATTCTTTTTGGGTAAAGATATTCAATTGATTAAAATTAGTAAATTTATTTCAAAGATTTTCAATTAGATTTAAACCCGTACTTTGAGGGATGTAGTTTACTTATAAAATCAATAATTACTTTATACTCAGAGTTGTACAATTGTTCATAAAACAATAGGTGTCGGGGTGGTTTAGAAACATTTTAAGCAATTATTACTACAGAATGAAATTGCTGTGTTTAATAGCGAACTTGAAGCTTATACACTTCGAGCCAGCACAGTTCTAGTACCGCAAAATGGATTTCGCACCATTAGAGCAACCCCAACCGAGTTGCTAAATCAATGAAATCCTAAATTTGGCACCTCAAAAATAAAAACTCTGTAACCCCAACGAAGTTGCCAAACTGGTTGCTAAATTTAACAATTTCCAATTTTTTATCGCTCGGTTTCTGAAAATAGCAACTCGTAATCCAGGTTGCTGAAATAATAAAAAAAAAGACATAAATTAAATCCACTTGTCATTTTCTTTTTAATATAACAACACTTTTTTTTTTACTAAAACAATGTCTCAAAATAACCAAGCTAGCTCTTCCTCTACCTCTAATCGTGGCTTAAACCGGACAGAAGATGAAGATTTGCAACTGTCTACCTCTTGGCTGCGTATATCGACAGATCCTATCACCGGATCAGATCAAAGACTCGAGGCTTATTGGAGACGTGTTCTGTTCACTTTAATGAGCATATTTCTCCAGATACTAACAAGAATCGTCGCCCAGGTGCTCTTCAATTACGCTGGAATACCATTAAGATTAAAGTTTCTGCTTTTAGTTCTTCTGTGAGCCAGATACAAAGTCTGAATATTAATGGACTTAGCGAGGCAGATTTGGTAAGTGTGTTTTCTAATTAACAGGCACTAAGACATACACAGGAAATAGTATCTTACATTTTGTCAATTATAGATGAAAAAATCTCAAGAGCATTGTATGAGAGTTATGAAAACCAAAAAAAAAAAATTCGATGGAAGCTTGTTGGGGGCTTTTGAAAGGCGAACACAAGTGGCAGACTTTGATGGACACCGAAAAGGAAAGAGGCAGACGTCTTACTGCTCAGCAATCAGGTGACTCGACAGCTTCGTCTTCTAGAACAGTTGGAACAAAGAAGGCGAAACAAATCGTTGGAGACAAGAGAAAAAGAGACGAGTTGATAGAAAATGTCAGAAAAAAATTGTTTGAAACGATGGACCAGGTTAAGTTCATGATGAATTCAAGTGCTATGTCTATTGATATTAGTAGAGTTGAAGACCCTAGAAGTAAAGTTTATTATTTGAAAAAGCAAAAAGAGCTTCTCGATGCGTGGGAAGCTGAAAAGAAGGAGAGGCCCAGTGGACGAAACATTAGAAGAATAATTGCCGAAGACGATGAAGATGACGACGAGGATAAAACTGGTGATGAAGTTGAGGAAGTAGTTGAAGAATAGGTCAACGAAGTAGTTGAAGATGAGGTCGAAGAAGTAGCTGTCGAAGTTATAGATGACGAAGAGAGTGAAGAAGACAATGATAGTATTCTTTAACTTTTTTTTCTTTTAAATAAACATTTTTTAACATACTTTAACGGATTTACAAACAATATATGGTTTTACTGGATAAAATATAAAATTTATTAATCTCTACTCTCAAACCTTCTTTTTTTTTCTTCCATAAGTGATCTACAAGACCTTCGTTAAGCTGTCTGCGTGGATTTCCATATCTAATAAGCACATACTTGTCAAGAAACTGACGAAAGCGAGCATCGTCTACGTTTCTTGATACAACTGCTGGCCTTGTCCTACTGCCATCGTAGTATCCATTTTCGCAAGGAAGGTCTAGATATCGTTCATCTTCAATAATCATATTATGAAGAATTATACACGCTTTCATAATCAATATAAGGTTTTCTTTTCTCCATAGCCTTACTGGTTGTTTGACCATCGCAAATCTGGCTTGGAGTACCCCAAAAGCACACTCAACGTCTTTTCTTGCAGCCTCCTATGTTTGTGCAAAGTTCTAGTTCATATGTCACATAATTAAGAATGTGTATCAGTTAGTATTTTGAGACATTTACGCATTAATTAAAAAAAAAACTTATTTAGCATTATCTTCTCATCCTCAAATACAGGCTTTGGAATCGTCTTGAAAAAAGTAGCAAGATAATATTCAATGTCGTAGTGATGGCCATTTACATCGAAACTAGTATCTGGCGCTTCGCCTATTGCATATTCCGTAAAATAGGAGAGAGGCCAAGATGTTGAGATCATTTAAAGATCCAGGAAGACCAAAAAAGGCGTGCCAAAACCATAGGCCATGGGTAACGACATCTTCAAGAACAACCGTTGGCTTCTTTCCTCTTCCGGTAAACTGACCATGGTGAGCTTTAGGGCAGTTTTTACATTCCCAATGCATACAATCTATAGATCCAAACATCCAAGGAAACCCTATTTCACTACTGAACGCCATTATACCATTTAAATCCTCTTGAGCAGGACGACGAAGATACACCCCTTCATACATCTCAATTATTGCCGAGCAGAAACGTTTTAAACACTCTATAGTAGTGCTTTCACCAATACCCAGTATTTCATCTAGAGTATCAGCAGAAATTCCATATGCCAATTGGCGTAATGCTGCAGTAACTTTGACATTGGATGAAAAACCTAGTCTTCCAGTCGAATATCGCTTTTGCACAAAGTATGAATAATGCATTTGAATATCATCGACAATTCTAAGAAACAGACTACGTCTCATTCGAAAAAGACGTCTGAACTTGTCGTGTATACGTGGGGTATCTTTCTCAAAATACTTTCGGACAAGTCTTGCATGGGCTTCCTCTCGATTATGCTCTTGATCCACTCTAAGTCCTACTACTGAGCCTCCGTATCTTCTAGTATAATTATCTTCTTCTTCTGCCTCAGCTACTAGAAGTAACAAAAGGCGATAGGTTTCTGTTATCATTCCCATTAACATAATCATAACGTAATTGTTGATGTCACTTGGTAATACCATTGTTTTTTAAAAAAAGAAAGTAAAGTAAAAGAGAAGCATTTTTATTTTTTTATTAAATTTATAAGGGATATTTTTAGAAACTCAAATTTAGCAACAACCGATATTGTTTCCACAATTTTCTAAACGAATTTGAGTCATTGGATTATATCGAGTTTGATAGCTGTACATTTGGCAGAAATGTTGATATAGAATCAATTGATATCAGCAGCACCCACATCAAATTGATGAAAATGAACAACTTTCAGAAGACATTATTTGGTCGTAAGTATAATAACACAGTTCAAATCGTAATTATTGTTTCTATATATTTAACTAAGCAAAGCCTTACCCGATATTTTTCTATTGCTGATGATATTTCGATATAAGCTACTAAACGTACCTTTGAAATATTTCGTAGCAACCTTAGAAGTGGCGAAGTTGTCGTTTTAAACATCAAGGTTAAGTCATTGCAAAGACTTCTAAAATCTTTTGATTAGCTTAAACAAAAAAAGAAGTCAAAATAAATAAAATTTTTTCTTCTTCTTGTCCCCTATTTTAACATTAAAGCAATGAGTAAGTATTCTCTTGTCTTTTTCTTTTTCTTTTTCTTCTATTTACTAAGTATCCACTCCACTTTCACTCTTTAAATAAAACCAGATGAATACTTTAGTGACGAAGCAAAAGCATTATACTGCAGCGAATGTAATGCTCAAAAAAGAAACAGACGTGATTTTGTAGTTCACTTCCAACGATACCATGCAGTACCAGATATAGTTATGCGACCCGACGTACACGATCCCAAATTATACTGCAGTTCATGTCAAAAGACCTTTCGTTCTAAAATATCATTTCGAGAGCACATGCAATTAGTCCATACACTCAATCCAGATTTACAATATACGCGACTTAACAGTTCGTTATTCCCAGATGCTGACGATCCTGAACATTATTGTAAAGTATGTGAACGTCACTACTACTCTAGAGGACGTTTTGATATACACTTGCAAAAAGAGCATGGCATGAACATGTATAAGAGTTCAAAAGCACCTGCAAATACAGCTCCCGAAAATTATTGTTTCGTATGTAAACAACAATTGCCAGGTTCAGTGTCATATATTCGGCATTTGAGAGTAGAGCATAAAGATTTAAACTTGGATGGACTACCAAAACGAAAGAGAAGTGATTCGGATAGTGAAGAAGAAGAAGTAGATTTTATCAAAAAAAGAAAAGAAGAGCCGACCAAACTACCAACACGTCAGTTCGGCACTGTATTTCAACCTGGTTTAATGCCTGATGAACTTGCAACGGATCCACATTGTTTTTTATGTAAAAAAGATTATTCTGATTTGGGAAGTTATCGTCGACATTTACACTACGCTCATAAAAAATATGTGACATATCGACCTGTTACACCTGACAACGTACCTGATCCTCGTCACGCTCATTTTTACTGCTCTATTTGCGAGAAAAGAGCTGTTAATGAAAGAACTTTTCATTATCATTTAAGAGCAATACATTATATGGAATTTCAATCGTAATATGCTCATGTGCGTACAAAAAAATAACACCGGAGTTGTATAAATATATGTATTCAATCATGATTTGTTAATTCTTTTTTTTTTCTTTTTCTTTTTCTTTTACATACATACATATATAAAAAAGTTATGTGCTTAATATTCATTTATACAATTCTAATAAACTTAGTACTTGCATCTAATTCAAACCAATGTTTACGATACAATAACCAAAATATCCCTTTAGAGACTTGTTCAGCACAATTACCAATAGACTTTTCTGCTGCTTTATTTCCAGATCCTGCTATTGTCATTTCCAGTTTAACCCGCCACCATCAACCTTCATCGCCTACGCAGCACACCCAACCTACTGTAAAAGTCATACCCACCATCAACTTATTCTCAGATACCAACGCAACATCATCACAAGATGAGCCCAAACCATTAGTCTCATTTGAAGAATGGCAAAAGAAAGTATTACAAGAAAACGAAAAGGATCGTCGTCATAAACGTAAAACAACCGAAAAGAAAACCCCGCCCAGTTTAAAAAAACAACAAATGGTTGATAGTATTGACGGTGGATTCTCTGACGATTTCGGTTCCATGTTGGAAGAACTCATTGGTAAAAAAGAAAAAAAGCCTAATGTATACGACGAAGGAGAATATATAGCTCCCAGTCAATCCGGCGATATCAATACCAACAAAAAAGTGCAACAATTTGCTTCTGTTCGAATGAAATCCTTAAAGGAAAGGTTTAATTACGCTTCTACAGATTGTGCTGCCACTGTAAGAAAATCAAATAAAGAAGCAAAGGGAGCTCAATCCATCTTGTACGAGTCAAAGGATCAATATTTGTTAAATCGGTGTTCGGCTGATAAGTTTGTGATCATCAATTTATGTGAACAAATTGTTGTCGATACAATTGTAATGGCTAATTTCGAGTTCTTTTCAAGTACATTTAAAGATTTTAGAGTGTATGCCTCGTCAAAGTATCCAACTCAGGATTGGAGATTATTAGGTCAATGGCAAGCTAGAAATACTAGAGATTTACAAGTAAATGTTGTTTATTTAAATTGTGGTGTATGTCCTTTTTAACCCAATAGAATAATTTAGGTCTTCAAAGTTCCTGATAGTGGATTTGTAGAATACATGAAAATTGAATTTATCACACATTACGGCCACGAATACTATTGTCCATTAAGTTTAGTTCGAGTCCATGGCATGTCCATGATGGAATACTACACTACTGTCGAAAGTCAAGGTGACGATCCAATAATTGAAGACGAACATCTGTGGCCTGCCGAAGTACGAGAGCAACTAATCCAGCCACAATTTGATGTTACCAACACATCAGAATCATTTCCCATCAAGATTGAGCAAGAAGAAGAGGATATAAAACAATTAATACCGCCTGTAAATTACGATGTTATTGTAGAAACGCCCGTATTGGAATTAGATGAGGTCGAAACTGAGATCACTGTTGAGACAGTACATAGTACAATAAAGGAATCTATGTCAATTGAACTTGCTCGTGTAGAATCTTCATTGTTGGATGATTTAGTGATGCCTACCCAATCTGAGTCAGTGGGTCAAGAGACATCTAATATTGAATCAGCATCGATATCTTCGATACCTTCTTCTATAAACGATATTTCCAGTACACAAAAAGAAGAATTGCAAGCTGATACTTCTTCTTCATCGAGTATAGTACATTCTGAGGACACAACCACATTAACATCAGACACCACAATTGCAATTGATACACCACCATCTATTTCATTATCTACGTCAACTAGTACCTTATCATCCACCGCCACCGAAGAACCCAATAATAGATCACCACACCCTCCTCAACAAAAAGTCGCACCCTATCCAAAGGAAGGAAGTACACAAGAATCAATTTATAAAACCATTATGAAGAGATTAAATGGATTAGAAGGAAATATGACACTTTCACTAAGATACCTAGATGATCAAAATAAAAATTTAAATGATGTATTAAAGGATATGGAAAGAAACCATCAAGCTCAATTAATTCAATTGATTGGACATTTAAACGATACTGCAAGTCAAAGAATCGATAATATGGTAAACCATTTTATACATATATTTGTGTACGCGAGGAGGGGATGATTAACCGGCCCTTGTAGAAACGTAGGTACGAGCAATGGTATGAGGATTTAAAAGATCAGACGGATAGTGATATGAGAGAAATGGCCGCAAAAATTAATATCTTGGCCGATCAGGTAAAGTATACATATGCAATTTTTTTATATGTGTAATATTTATCAGTTTGTCAGTTATCATTTGAAAGACGAGTTTCTGTATGTCAATTAGTCATTATGATCACACTATTTGTATTTATGGCACTATCACGCGGAACATTCAGCACACTTTCACCTGTGATGGCTGCACAACAAGAAGAAAGAAAGCGTCGAGAATCTATTGACCACTCATCATCATCGAAAGAAATTGTTGATTTACTACTGGAGACACCTACAAAACTAGAGGCACCTAAAAAACCCAATAATCCTAGACGCCACAGCGATTATCCATACCATATTATGGGTGAAGGAGAAATTCATAAAAACAATACTCTAATGAATAATTCACTTGGTATAGAATTACAAAGCGACAATATATTATCAGAACAAAAGGTACCATTATTAAACAGATCCAGTCGTAAAACCAGTTTAGAAAACTTGGGAACAAAAGATGAGTCAAGTAGTATAAAGAACCGTAAAAGGTCTTGTACAAGTCCGTCTGTCATAGAATTGTAATAAAAATTTATGTAGCTATTAAAACTCCCAGCCGTCAAAAAAAAAAAAAAAAAAAAAAAAAAATAGTATTCTCTTTCACTTTTGTAATTTAACATATATTTATATATATATATATATATATATAATGAGTGGTCTTGTTAATTATTCTGACGATGATTCTTCTTCATCTGGCGATGAACAACCTGAAGGTACTTACACCAACACCTTTTTTTTAATACGATATTAATCTTTATTAAAATAGTTTACGAAATTGTAAGAAAAAACTATATTAAACACAATTTAAAAACTAACTTTTATATATAGCTCAGGAAAAACGTAGAAAACAAACCAGTATTTAAACAAACGACAAAAGACGCAAAACCAACAACAAAAGACACAAAGTCTCCAACATCACTTAATGCAGCAATAGCAGCCGTTATCCCCAACATTATAAAACAACCCGTATCAGGAGAAATAAACGAATACCATAAAAAATTGATGGCTGCGTTAGCACCTAAACCCATTGAAAGAGTTGACAATTGGGGTATACCTGACGAACCAACCACACCTTGCGATCCCGAAAGAGCAGTAAGTTAAACCGCTAAACAAAAAACACGCACAAAATAATAACTTTTTTTTTTTCGCATTGTAGGAAAGAATAGCTCATTTCCTTTCACTAAGAGCATCAGGCCACCGACTCAACGATCACCTTCAACACAATAAAGCATTTCGTAACCCACGTATCTATGCACGTCTAGTAGAATTTACCGATGTAGAAGAACTTGGTAGTAATTTTGATAAACAGGATTTCGATCCAACAGGGTTCCCATCTGAATTATACATAGACGGTATCCTAGAGACGCAAAAGAAATTAGCAGAAGAAAAAGTAGCATTACAACAAAATAGAACCTCAGTTCAATTCGTACCTACACAACAACAACAACAACCAGAGTTATCTCAGCAACAGAATTCTGCTATGGCACAAGCAATGGCTACCGCTGCAAAAGTAGCTAGTAGAATAGCTAAACCACCAATACAAGAAGAAAAGAGAAAGAGTCAGTGGGAGGATGGTGGAAGAGAAAGTAAGAGACGATAATTCGGAGATCTTATTAACCATTTTGACATATTGAGTCATAAACCATTTAACTGGTTGAAATAAAATATATATATATTTTTTTTACGTGTAATTTTTTATATCAATCTTTTTTTTTCGTTATGCGTTTCTTATTACCGTTAACTCATCGCTTACCGTTAACTCATCACTTACCATTAACTCATCGTTTACCATTAAGCAACAAAGTACTTTGGTTAAACAGGTTTTATAACACTGGTCTTTTAAGAAAGACAACTACCTTACCTGACAAAGTTGGTCTTCAACTTTCTAAAGATCGTAATGGTAAAGTATGAATCAACTTTTTATTAGAAACCTAAATACTTATATTTTTAATTGCTAGACGCAAATAATAACGATACAGATCTAATTAAATCAAAAAGATCCAGTGATATTTTACAGGTACCTGGAAGTACATATGGGTAAGGATTTTATACTTACTCTTTTTAAAACCATCATATCTTTGACGTGTTATTTTTAGTGGCATGTATGATTTAAAATGGATCAAGAAACCAAATAACGTCTTGATTGTCAAAAAACCCGATGATATCAAAACCGAAAAAGCATTAATTGAAGTTGCAAAGTAAGTATTAACAAACAAGCAAAAAAAAGAATCTGTTATCACTTAAAAACCTTTTTTTTTTTAGTTGGTTACACTGTTCTCAACCTGATATAAATATTATTGTTGAACCAGAAGTAGCAGAACAATTTCAACAAGAACTTCCATTCGTCCATGTTATTGAAAAAAGTAAGTGTATATACTTTTTTTAAAGAAAAGTTTATTTGAGATGACTAATTCATTCATTTAGGTCAGCAGTATGATTATACGCGTACAGTAGATTTCGCAATTACATTAGGAGGAGATGGTACAATGCTTCATCTATCATCATTATTTCCAAAAGCGTCACCGCCAGTGATTAGTTTTTCATTAGGCACACTATGTTTTTTAATGTCCTACAGTAAAGTATATTCTAACCATCAGGAAAAATCATGCATTAAAAAAAAAAACCTTTTATGTAGAATTTGAAAAATTTCAACATGTATTAAATGATATGATTGCAGGTAAAGTAGGCTTAATGATGAGAATGAGACTATTTTGTTCATTGCATCAATCAAACGGAAAGAGAATAGAACTAGATGGTAAAGAAGTAGATGATCGACAAGTAATGAACGAAGTAACTTTGCATCGCGGTAGATACCCTCATTTGACCACCATCGATTGCTTTGTAGATGATCAGTATTTAACAGAATGCGTTGCAGATGGTTTGATTGTATCTACACCTACTGGATCTACTGCTTATTCATTATCTGCTGGTGGTCCTATTGTGCATCCTAGTGTACAGAGCATGGTCCTGACCCCTATTTGCCCTAGATCTTTATCTTTTAGAACTGTGTTATTGCCACCTAGTTCCAATATCGAATTAAAGGTAATAGTAAAGCTATTTGGTGAAGATTATTTATTTACTATAATATAGATTGGTGATAAGAGCCGAAGTCAAATCGAAGTCTCAATCGATGGTCAAGAGATATTTATGCTGCATAAAGGAGAATACGTAAAAGTAAGAACCCCAAACAATTCTATTAGTCAAATAAGACATTTAATTTCAAATTTATTTAGGTTCGTATGTCAAAATATCCAATTCCATGCGTAACTCACATTAGTGATGGATCGGGATGGGAAAAAGATATTAACGAATTACTTAAATGGAATCAAACCTTTGGTAGTAATATTCAATAAGATCTATATATATTAAAATGTAAATAAACAAATAAGCAATTGGTTTATCATGCCTTTATCTTTCTAACCTTAAATATAATTAACATCAGGAGTTACCATACCCTGTTTGCAAAATTAGATTACTGGAAAAACCACATTATCAATTGTTTCTTATGTATGCCGTTAAAGAAAAGCGTCAAGCACTAATATATAGCTTATCGTTACTTTTTTTTAGATATCCGGCTTCAAATGAATTGCAATTTGCGCCACATATAAAAAAAAGATCATCTCTAAGGAGATGAGCTATTCGGCATATTCTGATCAAATTAGGAACAATACGTCCTAAACCTGTTTATAAGCAAGAATACACCTATTGGATAACCACACACGCATTGAAATTCCGTCATCAACAAACAATTTTTAAAAAAACCCAAAAAAAAAAATTTAATGGGTTTTCAACGTACTTTACTTTCTAAAATAATGTCTCAAGTTAAACTTTTTCATAATAGTGACCCAGTTAAAATTCAGTTAAGAAACGAGACTAACCGTTCAGTTTCTTTAACTGACTACGTTGCCGAGAAGTGCCCTTCACTTGTTGGTCCTAAAGCTGTCTATCACCCAACCAGTTACTTGTTCAATGGTCATTTACAAACTGGTTATGCTGCTTATCATAACTACAGTCCTACAGCTCACGAAGTTATTTATGAGAGGTACATACATACAGAAAATACAAAAAAAAAAAAAAAAAAAAAAAAGTAACAAAAAAAAAAAAAAATATTAGAGAACTTGTAGATACACCAGACGGTGGTATTTTTTCTTTAGATTGGACACCTACCAAAGAAGGTTTAGAGAATGATCAAACACCTACACTTGTTGTATTACACGGACTTACAGGCGGAAGTGACGAATCTTATATCCGTTGTATTTTGGAAATTGTAACATACCCACCATTCAATTACCGTGCTGTTGTAATGAACAGTCGTGGATGTGCCAATACCGATATCTTGACTCCTCATATCTACAGTGGCGGGTATACCAATGATCTTCGTACTGCTCTTAAACATATTCAAAGCAGACTTGCACCTGGTACACCATTAGTTGGTATTGGATTTTCATTAGGTTCTAATGTTTTGGTCAAGGTAGTGTCGTTTTTTTTCAAAGAGAGAGAGTGATAGGTTTTGTATGTATATTAATTCGAATTCTTTCTTCTTAAAATAGTACCTTGGTGAGGAAGGAGATAAAACACCTTTTAAAGCAGCTATTTCAGTTGCAAATCCATTTGATTTTAGAAGCTCTATGGATCGTTTAGATGAATCATTTATTGGCAAAAATGTATACTCTGTAGCCATGGCCAACAATTTAAAAAAAGCATTTGGAAAGTAAAGTATATATTCATATGAGTACCTCAAATACATATATATATATATATATACTCAAAAGATTTATATTAGACATTTGGATACTTTAGCAAAAGGCGGTAAGATCAATCCAGATGAAATCATGTCATCTAAAACAATGCGTCAGTTCGATGACGCCTGTACTCGAAAGATGTTTGATTTTACAACCGTGAATAATTATTATCGTGACGCCAGTTCCTGTAGGTTTATTGAGCATGTTAAGGTTCCGTTGTTATGTTTAAACGCTCTTGATGATCCAATTGCACACGGTATTTGTATCCCATACGACGAAATCAAGACAAACCCTAACATTGTTCTTGCCACCACAAAATACGGTGGACATATCGGTTGGTTTGAACATAATGCTTATCCTACTAGATGGATGGCTAAACCTCTTACTGAATTTATCGTTGCTATGTTTCAAGCTTTTGATGTAAGAGACAACCAAGGTGATAAATTAGAACCCGCTAATATTGATGATACAATTGATCAAATTCAAAGTCATGTATCTCATGGTAAAACTGCATAATTTTTGTTGTTGTTGTAATAATAAACACGTATTGGCTCTAGATAGTTCATTAGAGAGACGTATCATAAGCTTTAAAAGAATGATATATTTGACATTTTGACGTAAAAGTCCAGACCACAAAAAAAGTTGATTGTACTGCATAATTTAACGTTACATTTTTTTTTTTGCCCTACTATCCTTTAGAGGGTTCGCAAGCTCATGTTTTCTATCTTTTTTTGTAAATAATATATTTTTAGCTACCAAGTTTTTTTTTTGCAAGTTGTATATATATGCGTTCTGTAATACACACACTCATGGGAGTACAAAAGGAGATAACAGCACAGTCACCACGGATTGTGAAACGATGTAGTTTTTTTTTAATACATAAACAATTACATTTAATTGGATTGGCAAACTATTTTAAAAGTGGTTTATTCAGTCAACAGTATAACTATCTTAATTTCCCCCCGTAATATTCAATCAATCATTTTGAAAATAGTTATACTAATAAAGAAAAAAAAAAGGAGGTTACTAGTGTTATATTATTCTTAGGAGTGAAAACAGGACAGGCTTGTGATTGTTTATTTGGTGTAACAAATTAGAAAACGATTAAAATATTGATGGATATTATCTTATGGTACCAGGCAAAGTTCCAAAAAAAAAAAAAAAAAAAAAAAAAAACCAAGTTTACAAGTAGATCAACGTATAATATACTTTATTGATTAATATTATTCCTCCTCGTACCTTGATAACCAATCTCTTGAAAGCAATAATTTTATAATGTAACAGTTTTTTTATATTAAACTTCACATGTATTATCAAAGTAAATAACAAACTTATTCTATTCTTTTTTCTAAATAGTACGGAGACAAAACTTTAACCTCTCCTTGATACCTTTTTAGATGGGGAGGGAATACCTTTCTTTTGGTTTATGGACTGCTTTTAAAAAGAAAAAAAGTACGCCCGCTTTTTTGAGTAAAAATAGGTGGAACCACCCAAAGTATTATATATTACTTTTTTTTTTACCTGGTTTTTTCTCTTTTTATTCTGATTGTTATTTCTACCAACTTTTTTTTTTCCAACATATAATAATTTAAATAAATACGCGTATTTAAAAAAAAAAAAAAAATTGAATGCATTATTTAAATACAATATGTTAATACCTATTATGAACCAATCGACTATATCCATGTCACCACCTACTTCACCTTTAACACCAATAGTACCTTCAACATTGACTTCTCATTTCGTACAAGCACTTCACGATTACTTACCTTCCTCATCTTCAACTGATGACTCTGTTACATGCTTATTTTTTAAAAAAGGTTCTATTATCGAAGTATTTAACAGAGACGACTCTGGTTGGTGGGATGGTCAAAGTGGTGATGTCCGAGGTTGGTTTCCCAGTAACTATGTTGGTAGAATAGGTGAATTGAAACGGCAGAGCGCTGACTTTGAAGACGATTATTCTTCCACTGAAGAATTAGAATTATGGCATCAGAAAATGAACCATGTCAATTCGTCTGTGTCACTTGATATAGATAACACAAAGGTACCAAAAAGAAAAAAGCAATCTAATTAATTTAAATTAATTTTTTTTTTCTGTATGTGGTAGATTTCTTCAATTCAAAATCGTGTAGAAATGGCTAGAGCATTATTAAGAGAAGATAGAAGAAGATCAGGAAATAGTATCATATTAGAAGAAGACGAAACATTATCTTTAATAGACCAAGTAACAGAAAGAGTTCATGACTTGGTTGAAGCGTGTAACCAACAACAATCAAATATCCAGCTAATTGTCTTTCAAGTGGTCTCATCCATTCGATCTGTCTTAACCGAAGCTAATATAGTAAATAAAGAAAGTCAGATATTAAGAAACTATCCCGACCTAGCAAAGCAACGTAAACTAGTCCTTAGTGCCTTAAGTAGACTTGTCTTGAAAGGAAAAGAATTACAACAACAACAAGATGTACAAACACAAGATATTGATCAACTATCTGATTTTGCCAATCAATTATTATATGCGATGGAATCATTTGAAAGATTATTGGCATCTATACCTAGGCACTCCTTTTATTCTTCCACAGATAGTGATTATACCACTCGACCTTCTTCCATGTTTCATGATACTCCTAGATCTTCCATTTCATCCCTTGGCCATTCTTCTGTAATATCAACCAATTCAACTTCTCTGCGTCAAATTATTTCGGAAGCACGCCACAACAACAGCAACAGCAACACTAACTCCTTAATCAAACCCGTACCTACAGATACAGAACACATCTTGCAGAACATTAGCGATCATCAATTTAATATTGACGACCTAATGAAGACCTTAATTATCACCTTGGAAAAATACTTGCTTAATCGAATTCGTGCCACCGATATGCTAGAAATCACTAGAAAGGCTGTAGAGTCTGTCAGAACTTTTCTAGCTATTGTAGAACATGTTTGTTCTAATTTAGGAGATCTAGATTATAATAGAAGATTATCCATGATTCCCGAAGACCCTCGTTTAGTTTCGTTGGTACTTACTAAGGAGTCAGTCTATAGTGCCATAACCAATTTAGTTACTGCCGTAAGGGCCTTGACTGGACCACAACTAGAAGACGGTGAAGAAGAGCATTATCATCTTCCTGTATGCTGCCAAATCGTCATTGAAACAACAAACGAATGCGCAGATTGTGTACGAGCTTGTCTTGAAGAAGAAGAAGAAGAAGAAAACAAGAATATGCGTCATCCTATGCATCAACAGTTGGAACAACAACAGCATGAAAACAGTCGATCTCATCATACGCTAAGTATTTTAGGACGTAAAGTAACTAGTTTACAAGCTCTTCAACAATACGAGTTAGATCAAGTACCAGATACCGAAAAAGAAATAGAAGCACTTGCTATTGAACCATCGTCCATAACAAGTACTGGAAATACATTACCATCACCAACCATTGAAAAATGCGACAATAAAAAAACAAGAGCATCACTTCAAATCAACACAACCGTAGAAGCATTACCTCAACGCACTAAATTAAGAGCAAGAGCTGCCTCTGTAAATAATATTCAAAATTTAATGTCTAATAATTTACCGTTGCCACCGCTACCACTGATGAAACCATCAGTTTCTGCAACCCCTATCAGTACAGAAGTTGTTGCTACGACAGATGTACCACTAAAGCTACGACGTTCTCGCGGTCGTAGTGTCTCCTCACTTCGGCCTTCTATTAATAAATCAAAGTCAGAACATATGCTTACCTCTACTTCCACTGACAGTCTCCCTGAACCCTTACAGCCTCAGAAACTATCTTCTTGGAGATCGGCACATAGCTCACAAGAACAATTGAAATCCGAACCGATGATTAATTCCGTTTTAAAGGTAAATATAACTGTATATATAAATTATAACAAAATGAGATATTTATATTATATATATAGAAGGAACCCGAATATGAATTTTTAAAACAATACGTATTTAATGACCAAGAAATGATTTTTAATGCAGAAGGTGAAGTTACTGGTGCAACAGTTGAAGCACTTGTTCGAAAATTGACACTTCATGAAAAATCACCAGGTAAAAAATATTAAAAAATGTTGGTTTAAACAGAATGTTATTTTTAACTTTTTATACAGATCTTATTTTTACACGTGCATTCTTTTATAATTTTCGACTTTTTACTAACCCTACTGACTTCGTTCAATTATTGATTACTCGATTTTGTCTTTTACCGCCTGCAGATATTCAACAGGAAGAAATTGTAATTTGGTCAAACCGTGTACTGATACCTATTCGTCTTCGAGTCTATAACGTTATCAAAACATGGTTAGAGACTTATTTTAATTATGAACAGGATGCAATTGTTGAAAAATCATTAATGGATTTTGCTAATACTGAAATGACTAAAGCTATGCCTGGACCTGCAAAGCGAATGATTGTTTTAATCACAAGAACTGTAAGTATTATTTTCTAGAATAAAAACAAGCAAAAAAAACTAATCCCTTTTTTTTTAAAAAAAGTTTTCTTCAAAAGGATTAACTAGTGCTGGTCGTAAACATTCTTATAACGAAACTCGTATGACAATGCAAAAATTAAATTCTTCCAATTTACAATTATCAGCATCACTGTCTACCAGTAACACTAATATATTTTCCAATTTATCGTTATCCAGTGATCACCATGGTGATGACAAGTATCCTCCATCCATTTTGGGTAAATCATTACGAAATACTTTAAGAAAAGCGGTGAGCCACACTAGCCTTGCATGTATACACGTCAACGATATTGATCCTATCGAACTTGCTCGTCAAATTACATTAATGGAAAACAGTTTATTCTGTCAAATTCGACCTAATGAAATGATCGGCCAAGAATTTAAAAAGAAGGTTGGTACAAGTCAAGCAATTCATGTCAAGGCCATGATTCAAACCAGTACACAAATTACTAGTCTAGTATCTGATACTATTCTTAACGAACCTGATCCAAAGAAAAGAGCTCATGTGTTAAAGTATTGGATTAAAGTTGGCGATGTAATGTATTTAGCACATTTTTTAAAAAGTAATATAACTTATATTTTATATATATATATACTAGGCTTGTCTTCAGTTAAACAACTATAATACATTAATGGCCATTCGATCTGCTCTTGATTCAACCAGTATTGCTCGCTTAAAAAAGACATGGGAATATGTATCAGGAAAATACAAGACGATGTGGGAACCTATCTACCGAGCAACAGATTCACAACGTAATTTTGCAGAATACCGACAACGTTTAAAGATGGCTGTAGCTCCTTGTTTACCGTTTTTAGGTGTTTATTTAACTGATATGACCTTTATAGATGATGGTAATGCAGATCGACGTAATTCACCTAGTGGCCACGAACTAATCAATTTTGATAAATATGTCAAAATAACTCGTATATTGAATGAAATTGATCAATTCCAAATATCTTATAAATTATTGGAGGTAGAAGAAATTCAAATATTTTTAAAGAGAACGCTTGAATCCGTAGAACAAGACGATCAAGTGTTTTATGCTAGAAGTTTAAAACGAGAACCAAAAGAAGAAGAGTAAAAAAAAACTTCATCATCTAATATACACATTACTACTACTATTTTTATATCCCCCCCCCTATTTTTATTGTACAGCCTCTTTCTTTCTTTTATAAATACTTAGTTGAAAAATGAATAAACCATTTTTGTAATAAAATTAATAACCTATACTATATTTTTTGAAACGCTTCAGTTATTTTTTAATTTAAATTATGAACTTATGTGTATATATCTAAATCGCTTAAAGCGAAACCGTTTTCTTTACGTCGATAGATCGATTGAACGGATTTGGTCTTCCTCGACCCTCCCAAATGAAATTAGCGATATCAAGCATATTTTGGTAGCATTGGCATCGTGCTGCCAAAGTAAATGACAAGGTTATCCACATTCCGGGATAACATTGACATTAATTCCATTTGAGAGCTTTAAAGGTTTCATTTTTTCTCCACCTTTACACATTTTACAAGTTATTTTTAAACAACAAATTTACTAGGTCTCCATTTAGAACTATATATTTTTAAGAACGTTAGTATTGATTATGAAATATATATTGCTGTATGCAAGCTTACCCTTTCTCTTATTTACTTCGTACTTGTTTGTCCTTGTCTTTGCCTTTTTCTTTCTTTTGTTCACCTTCCTCTTTATCCTCTTTTTTCTTTTCAACATCTTCTATCAACTAGGCTTCTTTATTTTATTTTTATTTTTCTTTCTTTCCGTTAGTGTTCTTTCTTTCCGTTAGTGTTCTTTCTTTTTGTAGGATTGTGTTTTTTACCGTCGTTCAATATGATGTTAGCTACCTCTATACTCGCTTGCTGACGGTCTTGATAATCGTAAAAGGCAAAAGGGGAAGGTTCCTGGCTGTTAAATGCACTTTGTAAGTTTCATGGTTCGTCGTTTTAGCAGTTGGAGTATTAGTTTCAACGCCTGATATTTTTGCAATTTTAACTTGTCAACATGGTTTTGTCTTCGTCTGCTAGCTGTATAACATCGACGCTCTAAATCACTACAACGGCGAACTTGATGCTTGTTAGAGTCGTGGCCAATGAATGCAGTAAGTATATGTTTACGGCCCGATCTATTGTACATGGCAAGAAGTTCTCCTCAATCTCGGTCCAGTCGAAGTCTTACAATGCTAAAATTGGAGCTTTTGAATATTTATCTTGTCATTTTCGAGCGAATTATAGAGGGAGACTATATTCATTGGTGAGGGCAAAACAAGCGAACAAATCTTTTCCATTACTATCAGTATTTTTCAAGTCATCAAGTCTGGTTATGCATTAAACAATTAATGTTGATATGAGTAAATAGTTCTCTATGAATTAAGTGTCCATTATTAATTTATTATTTACTTTTTATAGCCATATTTTTTAAGATCAAACACTTGGTCAAACATTTCTAAGCTTTCTGAATAACTATTTCTCAATTTTTTAATACCAGCATTAGATGCCATGTTGTATGGGGATCTTAATTACCTAGTGACTTAATACAAATAACTATCCTTTTAACTTCTTGACTATAATCCCAAAACCCGAGACTTCGGGATTCTTGAAAATATTCTTAAAATTTAGGGGGTAAAAAGGCTTACTTTTATTTATAAAATCATGAACACAACTTTATAGAAGAAATGGGTGGTACAATGTAACGTTCAGTCCTATTACTAGACCTTCATTTACATTGTACAATACCTTCGACCACTAACTCTTACAAATATTAACTTTTCTAAATACAGTCTCTGGTTCCGGACTGCTTACAACCACCTCACTACAGCCAACGACTTGTTATTAATACTGATATTTCTCCATTTTAAACTTGGGTTAGGAGTAAAAGAAAATAATTCCGGCTTTTCTTTTTGTTCGACTGTTACTTCTGCCTCTTCCTCTGTCTCTCGACAGATGAATGCCAAAACCGGAATAAAATTTTCTAGGTTTTTTGATATATTGAATGTTGTAGGAGAATGTTCAAGCTTTTCACTCAATTTATCATATATGTATTTGATTTTAAGCTCTTCTGGCTTAGCAATTTCGGAAAGTCTCTTTCAAAAGTATCTTCCAACAATAATTATCAATCAATTGCATGATGTGGTATGTTTTTATCTCTTTTTCCTAAAAATTATTATTAGTTTCTGTCTTCAAAAATATTAACGATCGAACGTTATATTAAAATTACTTACAAAAGAAAAAATATTTTTAAAGTTACGTTTCAAATAAACATCAATAGTGTGCTCAAATGTTTCAACCATCAAATTAAGATATGTGGTGGCTAAAGTCACACAAGCGTAACTTAAAGAATCGCTATAGCCAGTAAGTTTCCTTTCCTTGACAGGGCAAAAGAATGATGGGTACATTTCGTTAAATTCAGAGAAGACTATAACAAAAGACAAAGAGAGATTGTCTTTATTGGTGACAGGTACTTTCATGACAAGCTGACATACATAGTACCGAAATCCCTGCTTGTAAATATACTTGTGATAATAGAATTCTTTTTGGTTAACTAGACAGTAGTTTACGGATAATTGGGCTTTAATGATTATTTCGTGTAAGAACTCATTCAATTTTATTACGCGATCTTTGAATCTAGCCTTGTAAATTTCCCTAGAATAGTATCTAATTTGGTTTTTCGAGTGTATCTGTCATAATTGGGACCGAGTACTTCTTGAAAAAACTTTAGCTTGAGTTTTCTAGTAGTTTTTACACATTTTAGATTCACGGTTTTATGCCCCTCGCCTCCAAATTTCTGTGGTCAAACCGCTTGTGGATGACTCTTATTGACCAGCTCTTCTTCCAGAAGACTTTTTAACCTGTCTCTCATAAGTCTCTTTTTGGTTTGCTTTTTTTCTTTTGCTTTTTGCTAAACGTGTTATAAACAAAATAATTTTTAGTCCATAGAGACTAATATTAATGATCTATAACATATAATACTTACGAGTAGCTTTATGTTGTGAGCATTGAGTGAAAAATCTTTTGGGGATGACCTTCTTCACGGCAATCTTCACAAATTACGATAGTTTCATTTATATATAACAAGAAGATAGAAAGTGTTATAATGATATGTTATTTTGACTCTCAGGAATATACATATTTTTTGTGTGTATACCAAAACATTTTTTATTTAACTCGTCTTTTAGGTAATTTCTTGCTTTATTTGAAGGAGACATTAAACTAAATCTTAGTTAAATATGATTTGATAACTCGTATACAAGAATGTCAATTCGCAAGATTGGCACTGAAAGGACGTATCTGTGTAGCTTCGCATTTTTAACTAATTTGTATATTTATTTCAATTTAAGACTTAATTATAGAATCATAAACATTTTATTTTTAATTTCATTTTATCTTTAAGGAAAATTTATTAAAAAAACGTATTTATATATTGCATACTAGAATATAAATCTTTGACAGATAGGCGTCAGTAAATTTTATTTGTAAGTGAAATTATGTTAAAGCCAAATACTCATAAAGATATTCTTTTAGTTTTGACATTTGTAAATAGTTATATCATACAATAAGTAAGTGTAATCGAACATCTTATCAGTATAACACACTCTAATTCTTAATTAACTTTCACTAATTATTCCTTTCTTTATCATAGGATATGTACTATAATATTATTAGTCGAATATGAAGCTTGCATTATTGAAGATAAAACGCCCATACTTTTAACCTTAATTTTTTTCGAAAAAAATACAAGCCACTATTAGCTTAGTTTTGCAGCTTTCCATATACGATATGTACCCAATCATCAATGTTTGTAGTGACTAGTTTTAAGGTGGCTTTGTAGCTGCGCAACAAAAAAAAATTTTCATCTTTATTTAAAAAGAAAGATTTTTTTGCAAAAAACTTGTTTTTTTTTCTTTTTTTCCTATCAATATTCTAGTTTAATAAGTGCGTATATAATTTTTGTATGTTTTGAAGTTATTTTTGTACTTACTTTTTCTCTCTTTTATAGCAATGGGTAAAGAGAAGACTCACGTTAACGTCGTCGTTATTGGCCACGTCGATTCCGTAAGTATTTTTATTTAATTATTTTGATAAAAAATTTTTTTTATCAAAAAAAAAAAGAGGAATATTAAAACTAACGTATCTTTTTTGAATTCTCTTAGGGTAAATCTACTACTACTGGTCACTTGATTTACAAGTGTGGTGGTATCGATAAGCGTACCATTGAAAAGTTTGAGAAGGAAGCTGCTGAACTCGGTAAGGGTTCTTTCAAGTACGCCTGGGTTCTTGATAAGCTTAAGGCTGAACGTGAGCGTGGTATCACCATTGATATTGCTCTCTGGAAGTTCGAGACCCCCAAGTATATGGTTACTGTTATTGATGCTCCCGGTCATCGTGATTTCATCAAGAACATGATTACCGGTACCTCTCAAGCTGATTGTGCTATTCTTATTATTGCCGGTGGTACTGGTGAGTTCGAAGCTGGTATTTCCAAGGATGGTCAAACTCGTGAGCACGCTCTTCTTGCTTTCACCTTGGGTGTCCGTCAATTGATTGTCGCTATTAACAAGATGGATACCACCAAGTGGTCCGAGGCTCGTTATACCGAAATTGTCAAGGAAGTCTCTTCTTTCATCAAGAAGATTGGTTTCAACCCCAAGTCTGTTCCTTTCGTTCCCATTTCCGGATGGCACGGTGATAACATGTTGGATGAATCCAAGAACATGGGTTGGTTCAAGGGATGGACCAAGGAGACCAAGGCCGGTTCCAAGACTGGTAAGACTCTTCTTGAAGCCATCGATGCTATTGAGCCCCCTGTCCGTCCTTCTGACAAGCCTCTCCGTCTCCCTCTCCAAGATGTCTACAAGATTGGTGGTATTGGTACAGTTCCCGTCGGTCGTGTCGAGACCGGTACTATCAAGGCTGGTATGGTTGTTAACTTTGCCCCTGCTGCTGTCACCACTGAAGTTAAGTCCGTTGAAATGCATCACGAAACTTTAACTGAAGGTCTTCCCGGAGATAACGTTGGTTTCAACGTCAAGAACGTTTCCGTCAAGGATATCCGTCGTGGTAACGTCTGTTCCGATTCCAAGAACGATCCCGCTAAGGAAGCCGGTTCTTTCACCGCTCAAGTTATTATCTTGAACCATCCCGGTCAAATTTCCAACGGTTACTCTCCCGTCCTCGATTGTCACACCGCTCATATTGCTTGTAAGTTCGCTGAACTTGTCGAGAAGATTGATCGTCGTTCCGGTAAGAAGGTAAAGTATCATTGTATTTTTCTCGTCGGAATTTGAAAATTTTAAGCTTGTAAATTTTTCATCGGAATTTGAAAAAATCTCAGGTCTAGAATTTTTAATTTTTTGGACTTCTTTAACGTACTTCTTCTAAAGCGTTGTAATATGTTCTCTAATCTCTTTAAACGCAATTTGTAGATGGAAGATGCTCCTAAATTTGTTAAATCTGGAGATTCCGCTATCGTCAAGATGGTTCCTTCCAAGCCCATGTGTGTCGAAGCTTATACCGATTATCCTCCTCTTGGTCGTTTCGCTGTCCGTGATATGCGTCAAACTGTCGCTGTCGGTGTCATCAAGGCCGTTGAGAAGGTTGATAAGGCTGGTAAGGTCACCAAGGCCGCTGCCAAGGCTTCCAAGAAGTAAATTGCTTTCTAAAAGCTGTTCATAAAAAAAAAGAAGAGTTTCTTTTTTGTATAATAAAAATTTCTATTATAAAATTTAATTGATACGGTCTGAATAATAATGATACATTTGATCTTGGATTCAGTAGGATTAGTTCTAAACGACTACAAAGATTTGATAGCGTCTACTGTAAAAATAGTTCCGACTGACTAAAGAATTATGAGGAAACAAAATAATTTACCTCTACTGAATTTTACCAAACATAAGAATAATAATAGACGGAAAATAAATAAAAAAAGGAGTAAATACGATATATAAAAGGCTGAAAAAAAAAAAAAGTAAATAATATAAGCTAAGAAAGAAAAAATGAGTTATTTTTTCTTTGTCTGCTTCTTTCGAGTTCATCTTTCCAATTTTTTCGAAGTTTAGCTGTAAAACCATCGGTTATATTAAAAGAAGAAAAGTATTCAGCAAAGTATTTGATTACTTCTTCCATTGATTGTTTCTTATCAAGATTTGTACTTTCCTCTTGTGCCCAATGACTTCTTAAATGCGTTCTGACAGCTGTAGCAGTGGTGCTAATAAATTTACAGTTGCGAATAGGGCAAACCTTTCCACACCGACTTTCTTGATCCATCTTTCGATATTAGAATGCATACCGTTATTCTTCCTACCCATGTTAGACCAAGTGTCTTTCGAAGTTTGGCTTTCAAAAAGATGCTTAACTACATTTGTAGGTTTCGTTTTCGAAACTTTCCTTTCGAACTGCTTGTTTTCCTTTAGTATTAGCTGATACAACTAACACAGTCTGGTTTCCAAGCCTTTTCTCGGGAAACTTCTTGTAAAAAGCTTCGCAGGTGTGACCAGCTCTCCATTTATATCCACATCCATGTAGTTCAGTTGTACCTCTGTACTCTTTGCTGTTATTGCCTTCAGTATTACGCCATTCACAATTTTTTTTTTGCGGGAACAATAGGCTGTAAATTGATCAAAGCTTGAATATCTATAAGCCTGAGATCGTCTTCAGCTTAAATAAAAAAGGGTTATTAACTATTTTTTTTTTTTTTTTGCTTTTCAAACTTACCAGTGAGTACGGTGTCAGCAATAGGAATTTCAGAGTTTAAAGTACTGTTAGCATAATCAGCGGCTTGATCTTCCTCATACAAGATTTCGCTTTCAATATCGTCTTCATCTTCTTCATTTCCTTCGTCTGCTTTTTCTTCTAGGTCTTCATCTGTTTCGTCGTTATCATCAGCTTCAACTGGTCTTTTCGGAATTTTGAGCGAGACCTCATCTAACACCAGTTTATTGTTAAAGTCAAGTTTCAAATTGTCTTCTAATAATGTATTCAAGTGTAAAAATTTGGCAGGGGTTAATTGGATTTTTAAAAGTTTTTTTTGTCTCTTCAACTGGGTTTGTAGAATTTCTAACTGTTTTTTCTCGTTACTGGACCATTTATTCTGTTTATTAGATCCATATAACCTGTTTTTTTTTTCAGTTAAATATCCTCTTAATTGTTCATCTAGGCGAAGGACATCTTCGCGCTGGTCTATGCCTGTTTCAAGTTCTTCATCCGTTAACGCATATCTTCGTATGTCCTTAATTCGGAAAGTATTTGGTGAAAGCAAGGGATCTGACAAGTCAACAGCACTATGGTAACAGTGCCCAATATAGTAGCTATGTTACCATAGTTTTAGTTTTTCTGTAATCTGATTCGTCGCATGTAAATATTATGGTAGCATAGTTACCATATTAGGTACTGTTACCATAACTTCCCGGGTATGGAGTAAACGAGTCGTATTTACATTTTCAAACCGACCAGCATATATACGTTTTTCAAAGTAAAGGAGTTGTGTATGTCCCATCATTATTGAAGCAATTATTTTGGAAAGCTTATCATCGACAATGTCCGTGAAGTTTCTATGGAAAGAATAATATAACGTACCGTGAACTAGTAATAATAATAATAATAATAAAAGTCAGCAAGCGTATATTTTTTAAAAGTGCGAGATTTACTGTTTAACCCGGCAGACTGTATTAGTTCGTAGTTGTATACGTAGCTGATTTAGGGGCCCAAGGGATATTTCCCTCATGCGTTTCGTCGCTATATTAACGATCATATTAGTACGGTTATATTATATATACGAATGTAAAGTACTTACATGCTTGAGAGAATAAGAACTGGACGGTCTTTAGCATCGGCACGAAATCTTACCAGAGCTTGTGTAGAGTTGTACCAAGCATTAGAGTTTTCAAAATCGGCAATGTTTCTTCTAAACGCCAAAGCACAGATATAAAGAACAATATCTATTTCAGGATCTTATTCGAAATTTTCCATCACAGAAGAGGACATACTTCTTGTAAAGGTTTTTTGAACTTCTGTAAAAAACTTTCCTTTTATCTTCAGATATGGAATACGGATCGTGACAATCAGTTTCAAACCTCGTTGGTCTCTTTCACTTTTGTAAATCATGATATGCTAAATAAAGTAGATTAGACAATTTAAAATTTTTACAACAGGGTAAATTACGTACTTTCCACTGCATAAACGGTTTATCATCATTTTTATCGGCTGGCCCAAGACTCGAGGGTCTTATCCCTGTATAGAGAGGTATAAGAATGTAAACAATGGTTTGAAGGTCAAAATTAATTTTTTGCAGCTGTTACGATATTGCTTTTAATGTGGGCTATGATAATCTTTACTTCGGCGATTCCGTAAATTGTTTGAGGTTTGTCTTTTCGGCCGAAAAAACCTACATATCCCAAACGGTAGAGGTATTTTCTGAGGTTTTTACCTTCTTCCTCCGTCAAAACTAGTTCCGGGTTTGCTTGCTTTCCCTGTATAAATGATATTATGTATCAGCCAGTGAAAATGAAAAAAAATAATTAATAAGTTACATATATATGTTTACCTGTCTAGTCATCTCTCGGACTAAACGGATTTCCGGAACTAGATATTTCATTCTTAACGGTATCAATACTACTTAGAAGTTCGGCTACGCCGAAAATTGCCCTTTATTGAGAAGTATCTGACTTCGGACATGAAATACATGTAGTTTCGTAGTCTAATGACATCGTTTTCAAGAAGAACGACTCTGTCACCCTCTATTTTCGCCTATACCATTAATGGATTGTATTAGAATAAAGAATAATTATGTTACCGTCACTACTTACTACAGCAATTAGTGATTTTAATTCTCTTGCAATTTTTCCATGCCGCATTTTTTTCTTCTGCATGGCCCAAAGAAAGAAATGCACGATTGTTTATGTATTCTATCAGCATATCTAGATATATAGTGTTGATTAATTTCAAAGTATAAAAAATGTCATTTCTTTTAGAGTAGGCGTGTACTACATTAAAGTCGCAGCAGTTGATACATTATCATTGATTATATGACTAAATTTTTGCTAAAAAATACAGATTGCTATGAACTAAAAAAAAAGAGTGTGTGTATGATATTTGCGTAGTTAAAATAAAACTAGCCGCCTACCTCGTTACGCTCGGTGGAGTCGTCATCCTGCGAGTTTAGAGACAGATATGCTATCCATTTTTTATAAATAGAAGTAGCATGTCCAGCACTGATTTCTTCATCTTTGGCTTTCTTATAAGATCCCCTCTTCAAGGGGATATAACAGCCAATCCAGGATGTCAGTAGAATGTTAAAAACAAGGCCATGTTCAGTGTTTAAATTCATACCATTTGTAATATGAACAAAAGGGATAAAACTAGAAGATTATCACGCTTAAAAAAAAAAGGAGGAGGGGGGGGGAGAGACTTGTTTATATTTTTTTGGGACGATAAATGACGCGATTACGTTAATTTAATTGATAAAAAAGGGGGTTAACTACGATATATTATTCTACAGCTTGTTTTGTACGTTTTTTAATAATAATAATAATAATAGTAATATTGCAAACACTGTAGTAAAATGACAGTAATACAAATATAATAAAGAAAAATAAAACACCTACAAGTTTTATTATAAAAAAAGTAAATTTTAAAAATTCCACTTGTGCGAATCATAGATCTTACTGGTAGATCTAGTCGTAAATACAACTCTAAATTCGTCCAGTTTCCGGCAGGTTATATCAAAGCAGAGAAGCTCCGACAGTCGCTTGTACATTTGTTTGTCTATAAGAGACATACCATCTCTTCGGCAAATGAAAAACCTCTCTTCCATTATAGTATTCAATTTAACCATGTACCTTAAATCGTTTTCCAAATCAAAACAGTTCCAAGTGACAATACTAAAACTTGTAAATGGCATGTTAATTCGTACAACTTGGTGATATGTTATTATTGATTCTTCCGTATAAGTCAAGTGTAGTTCCCCGAGGTTCGGTGCATTGGAAGATAGCCTTTCAAGAAATTCAAGAGAGGAATCCATTTCAACTTCACTGACAGAAAATGACTTGAGTTCGACATGCTGAAAGGTGATATCAGTTTGGTCTGCCAATTCAACAGGGTCTCTCATTGTAAATTCTTGTAATTGAGGGCATAATTGAAGAGCTTGATAGACCCAGCTGTCACCACAAATATTGTTGTAGGCCGCAAATTCAGGTGGATCCCATCTATCATATCTATAATCTATTGTCAAAGATCGAATTCTATTTCCCACCTTTGATAAAAACGACACATGCGGTAACTCAGTTATAGTTTCATTTAATACAAATTCGACTTCAAATGATTTATCTAA
This sequence comes from Thamnidium elegans, assembly GCA_025201345.1. Lineage (NCBI taxonomy): Eukaryota > Fungi > Mucoromycota > Mucoromycetes > Mucorales > Mucoraceae > Thamnidium > Thamnidium elegans. The sequence goes on from JAIXMG010000039.1 coordinate 113,868, forward strand.
AAGATGACAAGTCCATTTATCTTGATTTTGATCATTATCTGAATATTCAATTAATACAGTTTCAAAACTAGTCGCTAATTTCTTTGGCCTAGTAAAAATATCAATTACATATTCTTTGTTAATATCGAATCCAATATTAATTTTTGGTATTGTTGACGCGTATTGTAAGAATTCAACCATAACACTGGAAGACAAATAATTCGAAATCCTTTTTTGGTCATTTTCTAAATGAGGATCAAATACCACTTTCAAATCTTGAAGTTTAGGAAACTTGTGTATGATATATTTTAGTTGTTCGTCGCATTTTATTATTTCCCAATGACAATCGAGTTTTTGAATATCACTACGTTGCAGGATCGATTTATTAGGTTCTCTATCCGGTTTTCTTATAAGTTCCCGCTGAGTTGTATAAAATAAACTAACTGTTAGTGATTTTAAGTAATGACAGTTATCAATCCATGCATCCCAGTAACTTAATAATTGATCAGTATAGTGCCCAACTACGAGGTCTTGCAAGTTTGAGAATTCCTTAATACTATTGAATATTATTTGATATGATGTCGCATAATTAAATTTTCTTAACGAATAATAACCTGGTTGTCCACATAATACCAAACTGTTTAAAGTCTTCTTAAACGAAAGGGCAGTATAAATGTAAGATTCAATGCAGTTATTTGTAGGTTTTGGTAAGCGTCGTAACCGTAGCAATTGACCTTGATTAGCCGCGTATGTCAACCGAGTCCAGAATGAATAATTAGGCTCAATACCTCGCAGCTCTAATAAATTAGGACAGTTTTCTACTACGGTACTTAATAAATCATTTAAATCATACGTCTCTCCGAGTTGGTTACCAAGCGTATATCCAATATCAACGTACTTGAGGAATCTTGCTAATCGTGGCGAGTTTTTTATTGTACAGGTATATTCATAATATCTATGTGTGTTTTTCATTTTAATATTAGAATAGAATAACTCTGCTGAAACTTGATTCCATCGCTTACATGTAAGTTGGCATTGCAGTAAATCTTGGTTAGTTAATTGTATAAAAATAAGCTGCAAAAGCTCGAAAGGTAATTGAATCATTGTTGAGATGAAGAGCAAACTCTTCTCCCCCTTTTTTTCCCTCATCTATTTATATAAGGTTTTTGTTTATTATCCGGATTAAAGTCACGCCTTCCTTTTTCACTAGTGCATACTATTCATTGTAGTATCTTAGAAAGATACGATACACTAATCTATTTTTCTTTTCTATGTTACTTTTTTAAAGATTAGAAATGGTTGTTTATACTCGTTGTACTTCCTTTTTTCTTTTTTAAAGAAGAAAAAAATCGAGGTGCCACTTTCTAATACGCCAAGTTTGGACATACCAGCGTTGACGAACTTGTGTGACGCCTCAAGACATGATGACAATGTATCAACTTCTTTGTAACTAACATATTTCAGTCCGCGAGAAAAATATACTAAATAAGTTTACAAGGACAATTCGAACAAGATGACTCAATATACTGGAGACAATATTTTACGAACAAACAAACCTTTCGCTGCGGCTGATAATTGACGAATTCACCCGAAGGAATTGAGTATCAATGCAATTTTTCCAATGCTTCTCGGAATTACCAGTTATAATAGTAGGTGCCACATCTAATAAGGTATCAGGGTACATCCAAATTCGAGTTTTACCAGTTTGCTTTCATTTCTTTTTTTTTAAGAAAAAACTACAGCAAAACACAATTCACTTCAAAACCGTTAATAATCTGTCAGTAAAAAAAAACATACTTCAAGTAGTCTACAAAAAGGAAGAAATAAATAAAGACGTGGCTTTGCAACAAACAATACTTAATAATACTGCAAGGATAGGGGGCAAAAGTTTCCATCTCTACAATGATTCAATTACCTTTAAAAATCTTGAAGTTTACTTTTGCTCATTTAGAAATAAAAGATTTACTGCAATGTCAATGTACCTGTAAGCAATGGTACGAAGCTTCAGTAAAATTAGTATACTTCAATGTTAAAATAAACAGTACTCAAAAGTCAATACTCTATACCCGTACAATAACAAACTCTCCACGACTAGCAAAGTACCTTCAAATTATTAACGTTGGAAACCTACTAACTAGAAAAATCGATGAAGCGACTGATTTAGATAATTTATTAAACGTGATAATACAACATTGTCCCGGTCTATTAGAGTTTCATGGAGACGAGGTAGATTTTACGGTTTGGACTCGACTTACATATGCAGGTAATCAAGGTCAATTAGCATGTCTACAGCGTATACCACCACCAACATTTAAAAATATTGATGATTATATTTACACCGCTCTATCTTTTAAAAAGACCTTGACTACTGTAACATTATGCCGCGAACCTGAAATCTTTATACATAGTCATTTTTCTTATTCCTCATCTCTTCAAACACTATTTGATAACATTAAAAACTTTTCAAGTTTACAACATCTGAAAGTTGGGCATTATAACATCAAATTCTTTAGTTATTGGGATACATTAATTCAAGATTGCCCCAATTTAAAATCTTTAACCGTACGTTTATATCCTGAAAGTCAATATGAACCAGTAAAGGAAGCCAGCTGGCCTATTCAACAGCGTTATGATATTGAAAACCTCGAGTGTGATTGGGAAATAATTAGATGTGATCAGCAGTTAATGTATATAATGTACAAGTTTCCTAAACTACACTCCCTAAAAGTTACCTATGATCGGGATTCACCTCATTCGCGCCTCAGAGCAACATCCTGCCTTTCATTTAAAATTATATGTCAATTTTTGCAGTACGCATCGGCCATACCATCAATCAATATAAATTTTGGGTTATTTACAGAGCATTTGGCCTACGTTTGGGTCAATTTCATGAGAATGGAAAATAACTTCAGAGCTGTGAATATAGAATACAAGCATCAATCACTCAGCTCAAAAATATCGACTATGCACCTCGAAAAGAGTTTATCAATGCTAGAATTTGAAGTAAACTTATATGATCAACATGTGCCTCACCTAATATTCTTGAAAAGGGCGGGCAGCGTAATTCGATCACTAACGATAGGAAAGTTATGCAATATGCTGGATAGATTATCAAGGAGGTCTAAAATTTATAATCTTATTAAGGGCGACAGTTGGATTTATCAAACTCTTCAATTATGCCCTCAATTACAAGAATTAACGTTAGATAGACCAGTAAATTTGGAAACAGCACCAGATGTTACGTTTCAGCACACTGAATTGAAATCATTTACTGTTACAAAAATCACATATAATATACAACTTGATTTTCTGTCAAGGTTATCTTCAAATGCACCAAACCTCCAGGAGCTACATTTAAGATACGTAGAAGGATCTAATAGATTAGATTTTCAAGTCATAACGATTAATATGCCGTTTACAAGATTTCGTCTATTAACCTGGACCAGCTTAGCAAATCCCAATTTTGTTGTAGATACCTTGGATTATTATATCAAACTAAACACAATGATGAACACACGACATTTTTTCTGCTGTAAAGAGAAATTATACCCAATTAGTCAACAACAATTCGGAATGTCACCAATATCTTTACGCTTCGATATAACCTGTCAAGCACTGATCGAATTTAGAGTGATGCTAGAAGATTGTTTTAACGATCGCATACTTAGTACACATAACTGGTACCTTTTTTAGTAGTAGTTTAGTTTCAATCTCATTTAAATAAATTGTTGAATTAAAGAGTTTCCAAGAAAGCCTCCGTAGAGTGCTTGTCCTGTAAACAAGAGAAGATGTATCTTTTCAACCAATCATTTACGCGATAGGTTGGTGCTAACGAATATAATGTTTTTTTTTTTTTTTTTTTTTTTTTTTTACAATGTCGTCATTACCACACGAAGTCTTGAAACATACATTTCTCCATTTAAAAACAAAAGATCTATTACAATATCAACTCGCCAGAAAAAAATGGCGTAAGGCTTCATTAGCGTTATTATATTCCGATCTATGTATTGATTCAGATAAAAATTACTTGCTTGCGTTCGCATAATATCAAATTCGCCGCCACTAGGTAAATACCTCACCAGTATCAATTTTGAAGGGTTATTTGATAAAGAAGACGAAGAAACTGTATTTAACAAGCACCGATTATTAATTCTGTTATACAATACTTTCCCAAAAACAAAAGAATGGATAATTTTGATAGAGATTTATCATTCTGGACCCGAATCATGTACGCGGCTACTCAAGGTCAATTATCTCACTTAAACACCTTGTCAGAACCTGACAGTGAAATTCGAAACCCTACATCTATACAGCATTAACGTTTAATCCAATTTAAAAGTTGATTATTCTTCTTTCGGTCTTCAATTAGCTCGTTTAAGGACATATGGAACATTATGTGATCAAATCGATCAATTTAAAAACTTACAACTTCTATATATTATTTTTTTCTGACAAATACTTGAAGGACTGGTTGACATATGTCGCCATTGGAAGGGACTTAATTTTACTTTAACTATCGATGAAATACTGCCATCAACCGAACTCGAACCAACAACCCGTCCTTGTTCAGATATACAATCATTTGAATGTAATTTGAGGCTTATAGACGATATTAAGCTAAAAAATGGGCTTTTTGGTTTCCCGAACTAATAATTATAATAGCTTTTTTAAGATGCATCTTCCTAGTATTGTACACTTTTATTAAAAGGTACGAAGTAAATTTTATTAATTATGAATATTTAAACCGAAGTCTAATATATAGTTATAGCCTTTGAAGGTCTAATGTATACTACATACCTTTCGAGTAATGACTTGACTAATATACTATTTTTAAGTAGATAAGGAAACCATATATCATATAAAAGCAGCATACGGCATTTTAGCGACGTTACACGCAGAAAAGCTTATAGCTACATCTACGCTGAAGCCGATATTATGTAAAATACCTTTGTTTATATAGACTTAGCATCCTATTATGTATATAACCACATAAATTGTGTATTGTTTAGATATCTCGGATGAGCTACATACTATTGTCCGTTAACATTACTATCTAAGTGAATGTCTTTCCTTTGCCATATATATATGCTACAAATTTATTTTCGTGTAAACTATTTCCGGGCGTACAAATATCCTGACAAAAGGATTTCTTCTCTTTTGTCCTTTTCTCACATGTTTCGTCGTTTCGCAACGACTGCTTTATTTACTACGCTTATAATGACCAAACCTGTTCATGCTCAAGGAATCAGTAAAGATCATCATGATGGTACTCGATTCAAAAACCCATGGCCTTCATTTGTTTCTTATGGCTTCATTGACGCTTTTAAAATGCTGACTGGTTCAGATAAAAGTGTCTTATCTGCAGCTAAACCAACTGATATGCCTGAAAAAGTAGATATCAATTGGAATTTATTGAAACAAAAAGATAATAATAAATTACATGCAACTTGGCTTGGACAGTAAGTAAGAAAAAAAGTTATATTGACAGATTTATTTATGTATAACTAGTGCGTGTATATTTTTGCAAATGAAAGGATTTAATGTATTGTTGGATCCTGTGTTTTCCGATAGGTATAAAAGAAAAAATATAGTATCTAAGGGTTTATACTAATGTATATTAAAAGATGTTCGCCTGTTCAATTCGCTGGTCCTAAACGGTACACTGATCCTCCTTGTAAACTGGAAGAATTACCAAAGATTGACGCTGTTATTATCTCTCATAACCAGTAAGTTTATATATCCTATTTTATTGTAAATATGTATATAAAAAAGCTTAATTTTTTATATTCTAGTTATGATCATTTGGATGTGGACACAATCAAGAAATTATCTACAGCTCACCCAGACTGCAAATTTTATGTTCCGCTCGGCAACAAGGCATGGTTTAACCTATCTAAACCATTAGACTGCGAAGGAAACGATCGAGTAATTGAACTTGATTGGTGGGAGAGTGCTAATATCAAGAAGGATACCGGAGAATTGAAATTTACGTGTACACCTTGTCAACATTTCTCAGGTAGAGGATTATTGGATAGAAACAAGACGCTTTGGGCATCTTGGTGTATTGAAAGTGTAACAGATGTAGCGAAAGTATTTTTTGGAGGGTAAAGATTATATATATACTATGTTGTAACATAAAAAAAAAAATGCTAATATTTTACTAAAGAGATACTGGATATCGTACTGTACCGATTAAAACTAAACCTGAATTGCAATATGATGTTGATTATTTGGATACTTTACCTCATTGTCCTGCTTTTAAAGGTAAAATATAACTAGTAAAACTATTTTTATTGACGTTATAAAATAAATAGAAATTGGTGAAAAGATTGGTCCTTTTGATTTAGCATTGATTCCTATCGGAGCCTATTCCCCACGTTGGTTTATGTCACCTATCCATTGTTCACCAGAGGATGCAGTTGAACTTCATCGCGATATTAAAAGCAAGCATTCAGTAAGTTTTATATATACATATATTTGTTTATTACGTCTTCCAGTATACTAATTTTTTTTTTAAACAAAAATAAACAAAAAAAAAAAAGATTGGTATACATTGGGGTACGTTTGTTTTGACGGATGAACCCTTATTTGAACCGCCCAAAAGATTGAAAGCTGCGATGGAAAGACGTGGTTTGGATGTGGAAGATTTTAACGTACTCTCATTGGGTGGGACTTTCAGTATAAATATTTGATAAAATAAAAAACGTATTTTATCTCTTTCTCTCTCTCTCTCTCTATTTTTCTCTTAGTATATATAATGAGTGATCCAGTCAAGAGACAAGGAGAATCTTCTATACTTCAATCATCGTCACCCGACCCGGGTATTATACAAGCTGAACTTTTAACAGAGTAACAATAGTTGTCAAAAAAGAAAAAAAAAAAAACTCCTAAAAAATATATATATATAATTTCTGTTATATAGGAAAGATTATAAATTACAATCATGGAAAAATGGGTTAGGAAAGACAGAGGAAATAGCTATTTATCCACCAGACAAAGACTTTGTGAAAGACGAATTCTTTTGGAGATTAAGTAGTACTTGGATGCAAGGTGATTGTAATTTCTCTGTATTTCCTGGATATAATTGGTAAATTTTTTTATAAAAAAATAAATAAGAACCAGACTAAATATTTGCATAATAATAGTACTACCATAGTTTTACCAAGTGAGACAAATCCTTCGTTTGCTTTATCTCATCTAGGATGTGAATCTTCTACTAAAGTACAACCTTTATTTCCATATTCTTGGCAAGGCGAATGGTAAAAAGAAATATTCTTTAATTTTAGGAGAATTTTTTTATTTTAATACCTTGTTTATATAGGACAACAACTTGTAAAGTATTAAACGCGCCAGTAAAAAGCCTTCAATTTATGTTGAAAAAAGAGTCTGGAAACGCTCAAGTACGCGTTGAAAAGATCGGAGCGTTTGAAACAGATCTTCAAGGTGATGTAGATTCTGGAAAGAATATGTTATTTGGTGCATTTGCTCTTGTGTATGTAGTAGAGGGATATATTAGCGTATTACTGGATGAAAATCATGCACATGAACAAAAACATGTTTTGAAGGCTGGCGAAACTTTGTTTGTTGAACGAGATGAAGATGCAAGTCCCACTAGTATCTTGATGAAAGCAACTACAGAACAAGATCAAGCTCCATTTAACGGCATTGGTACCAAAAAGAAAAAGAAACGTAACAGATAGTAAATTTAAATTACTAATATATATATATATATATATATATAGAGGCTACGGTTATTGTTATCCAAATTGAGGAAGGAAAAACTTATGGTGGTATAACTCAAAAGTCAATTTCAGACCTTAAAGATTCACCTTCTCTATTTTTTAACTATGGTATCGTTCCTAGTCAAAGACGTGAATCTACCCGTCGTCCTAGTTTAATTGTTTCATTGGAAGAAGATATTGAAAAACTCAACCAATTACATATCAGTAACGACAATAAAGAGCCAGCTGTGATTGAAAATGAAAGACGCGATAGTTTAACGGGAATTGATCCTGATGGAATTTATGAGCCACCTGCTTTTGCATTATTGCATAAAGATACAGATATGCCACCACCTGTAACTCGCGATAAATTAGAAGTGGATGAGTTTCCTTTAAATGCGATTAGTACAGCATGGATAAAAATCATGACACAAGGGTTAAGCGAATGGATCAAACTTCCGATCATTGTGTGTCGTGGTACGGAAGATGGGTAAGAAAATATTTATAAAATAACAAGATAAAGTTAATAATTCCTTATCAGTCCAGTTGTAGGTATTACAGCAGCAGTACATGGAAATGAATTAAACGGAGTTCCTTGTATCCACAGGTAAACGACGACAGCAACAATAACAAAATATATCTAACATTTTTCATATATTTATATATATTAGAGTTGTTTCTCAGATTGATATCAACAAATTAAAAGGAACTGTTGTTGCTGTACCTTGTGTTAACGTATGGGGTTTTCTCAAGTTTCAAAGAGAATTTGCTGATGGACGTGATTTAAACCGGCAATTCCCGGGTAAAGAAGATGGTTACGCATCTCAAGTTTACTGTTATCATTTGATGAGTAAAATTATTTCTCAATTTAATTATATGATTGATTTACATACTGCAAGTTTTGGTCGAGTTAATTCATATTATGTTCGAGCTGATTTAGTAAGTCAATCTCATAAGAAAAAGTTTCTAACTAATTAACTAAATAACTAAAATAAAAAAAAAAGAATGATCCAACGGGCGCCATTATGGCTAAACTTCAACAACCACAAATATTGTTACATAACTCTGGACAAGATGGTATAAGAATAAATAATAATGATACCGTAATATATCTAATATAAGAAAATAGGCACGTTACGTTCAGCTGCAGCTGCACGCGGAATTAAAGCAATTACAGTAGAAATAGGAAACCCTCAAACCTTCCAAGATCATTATGTGCAGGTAAAAAATAAAAATTTACTATCATGATGATATTAAATATATATTTTTTATATAGTGGTCATTTATGGGTGTGATGCGTATATTGGATCATTTTGGCATGTATCCTATATCAAGTATTAATATTAATGAAATTAGTGCACATAATTCGATAGAAAATCCTTCTGGACCACTTCATACAGTATTATGTTCTAGAGGTTTTTGGGTAAGTGTGTTTAATATGATGAAACATAATGATTAATTTTTATTGTTTGACAGCTGTATACGAAGACGGGTGGATTGTTAGAAGTATATCCTGATGTAAATAAACTTGTTAGAAAAGGAGAAATTATTGCACGTATAAAAAATATGTTTGGAAATGTTGTCGAAGAATATTTCTCACCTTGTACTGGAATTGTAAGTTTATATGTACATAAAAAAGGAAAAGTAAAGGTTTAAACTTTTATAATTAGATTATAGGACGTAGTTCTAACCCAGTTGCAATGTCTGGTGATCGTATTGTTCATATGGGAGTAATAAAGAAGACAGGAGAAGTATTAGCTAAGGCAGCAAAAGAAAATTATTAAAAATAAAATAGATTTATTGTGTGTGTAGTACGAAACAAAAGAAGGAAATAAAGTATATGCTTGGGGTATAATATATATATGCGTATATACAGGGTAAAATCTTAATCTAGTGTAATCTACTAGGACGATGAATAAAATGATGCTTTTCACTATAGTGATAAGCATTATCACTATTTGAATGGTTATTATGATGTTGAGTACCCATATAGTGAGGAGATCTAATATCTGTTAAGAAATTATGTTCATGATGTATTGAACTAGAACTAGAAGATAGTCCAGATCTTGAATAATCTAATGAAGGTATACGTGAAAGATCAACATGCTTTTGTCGTACTACTTTCTTGTTATCACGTTGATTTAACAATATTTTTGCTTCTGATTCATAATCTCTAGTTGGATCAATTGGTTCAGGTTCTTCTGTAAAATATCCCAATTCCTCAAAGAATATTTGAAAGAAAGTATGAATACAGTGATTATCTTTATCAATAATAGTTTCTTCTGGTGTTAATGATAAAATATGAAATAAATTCTCTTGACATTCTGAATCATCTAACCAATTAGTTGAAGTTTCTTCATAATCTTGAGGTGATTGAGGATATGAATCTTCTTCTTCTTCTTCTGGTGTTAAAGAAAAGAATATAAGTGGGGGGAAAGAAGACATTGTAATAAATAGAGTAGTAAAAAATAAATAAAAATCTAGCCTTTTTATATTGTTTGTTTTTTCATAATCAACGGAAATTCAAGGAACTAAAAATGCAAAGAGAAGCCAATTATTACTAGGTGACCAATTGTTACTTGTCCAATCAAATGAGAGTACGGAATCTTATCAGTAGTCCCGCCCGCCCCCCCCCCCTACTAACTAACTGATAAACCCCCATCTGACTATTTACTCCTTTATTCTTTCCCATGGCTCAAATCAGATTTTACGACCTTGAGATAAATCAACCTGGGCTTATCTGGTCTCCTAATACCTGTAAAACTCGTTTTGCATTAAACATAAAGGTATATAATAGTAAAGTACCTTGTAGTATAATTACATATTTATATTACTATTTAGAATATTCCTTATGAAACAAAATGGGTAAATTTTGGAAATTTACATACCATCATTCCTTCTATCACGTAAAATAATTAAAATGTTATTTTTTATTATTTATTCATTATTATTAATACTCCACCACGATAAACAAATAGTAAATCTGGTAAAAGAGCTACTGTACCAATTATTGAAGATTTATATCATAATAATAAAACAGTTCAAGATTCTTGGGATATTGCTATTTACCTTGAAGAAGCTTATCCAAATACACCAAGCTTATTTCACGGCAATATTGGTTTACATAAATTCTTTTATGACTATGTTAATTCAAATATTCTTCCTTTCCTTTTCAAATTGGTTGTGACTCGTATTGCTGATAATTGTGGTCCTCCTAAAGTTGCTAAATGGTTTAGAGCAAATAGAGAAAAGCATTTTGGTCAAACTTTAGAAAGTTTTTCTGGACAAGTGAATGATAACATTGATTATTTAAAGAAAGCTTTAGCTCCTGTTCGTAAGGTTCTTAAACAATATACATTTATAACTGGTGACAAAGGTAAATATACACATATATATATATTTCACTTACACAAAATTTAATAATACAAAATATTCTACAGTTGGATTCGCTGATGTTACACTTGTTTCTTACTTTACTATGGTACATGCAATTGATCCAGAAAGATTTGAGTTAGTTTTGAATATTTTCAATGATGACATTTTCCGTAATTGGTGGAATCGTATGGAGCAGTATCGTACTGGAAACAATAGTGCTCGTCTTTAAAGCGGTTTGACAAAATTACTTAATAAAGCTTTTTTTTTCCCACAAGCATATTATACTTTATTAATCGTAAATACTGTAACCTATTAAGTACTTAATATCTATTAGAAAGTTACACATCAATTGACTCATCTAACGGAGTCCAATGTACTTTTCGCTAAAAAAAATCATAAATGTATGACCCAACACACACATATTCATATACTGAGAATGGGCCATAAATAATACTTTTTTTATGCAGTAAATAAGTTACAAAAAAAAGTGTCTCGCTTTTCTTTATTGATCATATGAATCTGACATCACCCGTTCAACCCTAATAATTCTATTTTGTTTTAGTCGAGATTATAATTATAAACTTTAAATATTTCGAGTCATTTATAAGAGTTAGCTGATATGACGAGTAAAAAGTTCTCTCATACAAAGTCATTAAAAAAAATCTCCTAATTTAAAACACCTTGATGATCCCTTCAACATGACAGGCTTCTAGCTTTTATTGATTTTTGGCATAGAAGCAAAACGTGACTTTAGCGAAACATCAATTTTTACCCCCCTTCAAGTATCATGATCAAACTATTTTTGGCTTAATCGACCACATCACTCACACGCGCACGAAGCAGACTTTCCCTGATTACACAGTGTCACTAAGTCTCTTCTTAATAAGGTTAAATAGCTTCAATACCAGATGGTATACTTAATGACAGGGAAACATCTTCAAATCACGATAACCATACTTACAAGCGCATATAAAAATCGTCAGTCTTTAAACTTTCCGCATCGCAATCATATGTTTAGTTAATGCTTTTTTTTTTCTTTTGGAAAATTCAAAACCTTACGCAGGAGTACTTTTTAATTATGAATCATAACAAATGTGTTATTACATCTTATGACTTCTATATACAAAAATATAAATGAGAGTTTAGTGCTACAGAAATATTCTAAATTGAAGAATATATCGGAAACTCTGACCGAATATATATATATATATATATGTTTATGCCGATTACCACAAAAAAAAAAAAAAAAAAAAAAAGAGGGGTTGGGGTTGGGGTTACGTTTATTTACTCTTTTTATCTCTCAGTTTATAAAGCAATGCCTGTTAATATTTTTAATTTAAATACGGCGGTTTGGCTTAAGCCTGCATACAAAATGAACGAATCGGAATCAACAATCCTATTGAGCCATTTTTTCCTATATGGCTCATCCAGATTAGTTGTTTCCCGCGTTTATAACTCGAATATTAGGGATAAGACTCGCTTTTTTAATATAAGGTACCTTTTAAATATGCTTCAAACACTCTAAATAAACGAAAAATGACGAACCAAAGTAAAAAAAAAAAAAAAAAAAAAAAAGATAACCTGGTATCAAAACCGCTGTTTGGGCCTCATGCTTTTGTAAAAAGCATGTCTGCATCTCGTCTTATTTAGTAAGCCTTTTTTTTTTTTTTATCCTGTGAGTTTAATATTCATTAGAAGCCTCTCCTTTTAGTTACGAAAATATGTTTAAAGACCCTTTTGAGCTCGTGAAGAATTAACTTAAAAAGGTAAATTATATGATTGAGACCTTTTTTTTTTGATAAACAAATGAGAAAATAAAAGAGAAAAAAAAAACTTAGATAAGAACATGAGGCTACCGATGTATAGGCTATATACATATACTTTTATAGCTTTTTTACATATCATATTTACATCCCCCCAAAGAGTTTCAGAAAATATAATACGGTAGCTATAAAAGGAAAATAAAATACGCCAAGTAGTAAACTAAGCGCTTTCATCAAAAAAAAAGAGTCGTCATAACACAATTATTTATTATTTGTTACTAATAGGTTTGAGTATACTATATAATAAATTCTATTACGTTTATTTAAAACTCATCAATTTTTTTTAAAGGAAAAATAATACGAAACGAAATAAAGCTTAGATATATTTTCCTTGCATGATAAAATAACTTTTGATTCAGTCTGGCTGGACCACACCGGTTTCTATTTAGAGGTGTGGCGTATATACATGTATCATACACGTGACACATGGCTTTGAGTGAAACTCAAGTAGGAAAAAAACTTTCAGGCACCTTATCTTGACTAAAAAGCATATACGTACTGTTAAAAAAAATGTATTTTCGTTACGATTTAGTAAAATGGTTTGTTTTTTTGTTGTCAATTTTTTTTTAAAAAAATCCCAGAAGGGTAATTTTCTTTTGGAGGTCTAATGTTTGTCCCACAATTGCTAACAAATGTCTAACTTTGCATAATCCCCCTTGTTTTTTGTCCCGCTTACGTAAATTATTTCGTAAAAAAAAAGGTAGTCCCTATACCAGTCTTGTTTTTTAAAAGGTTTCGGATTGTAAGAAGAACTTTCTAGTTACGCGTTTTAAGAGATCTGGTTGATCAAAATAAGTGACCGTTCTCGCGGATAATAATAATAAAAAAAAGATCTGATATCTAAAAAGATAAGGTAACAGTTTCAATTGGTATACAATTAGCAATATTAGTTTTTTAATTTAGTTGGGGTGTTGTAGATCTAAAAAGTCGTGTTTATCCATTGCAAATATCTAAATATAAGATAGTTTAACAAAGAGGAAAAAAAATATTGAAACTCTACAGAGCTAAATTTTCAGGCACGTTTATAATAACTATTTCTTTATGTAGCGCCTAAACTAGTAAAAAGTTAATCAAAGCTAGTTTTACGGAGCTTTTTTTTTTTTTTCTCAATCGGTCTTACTGTAAGTAATATACTTTTGTCGTTTATTTTTTTTATGTTATAGTCTCTATTGATATAAGTTTAACATCAGCTGCACATTTTGTTCCAAAAAAGAAGTTTACGCACACCCGAAAAAGCAAGAAGTTCGTACACACTGAGAAAAAAGTTCTAGTACAAGCATGAATTTCGTTTAATTCAATGTGTATTTCTCATGTACATACAGCCCGTGCTATACCCATGAAAATTGTGCCGTCTGGTACTAGTGTTACTAGCTATCTTGTCAAACAGTGTATATACATTTGTAGATCTTGTACTAAAATGTCGGATGATAACTATTGTGGTCGTAAAAAAAAAAGCTATTCATTATATACACAACTCGCACGATTTGTATTTTCTCATGTTACTGCTAATTAATATCTTTTGGGATTATATTTATATGCTCCAATATATATCTTCTGATCAAGTTATAAAATATATATATACATATTTGATGACTGTTATATTTGATTTTACTTTTTCTGTAAAACATTTGACATACCGCAAGGCACTGGTTTTTATCCTTTTTTTTTGTGTGTGTATATAATGATATCCTATTGTTTCATGTTATAGTCTTACGTGTAGACAAATAGCTTAAAAAAGAAGTATAGAATAAATTAGTCAACAGAAATCATTTGACTAAATAGCGCGTCTTTGATATGATTGGTACGTGCGTTACACATTTTGCCTGCGTAGCTAAATTAATTGAAAAAAGCTAATCCAATTTGTGCCATTCAAAAAAGGTAAAAATAAAACGCATTTTATTCACTGGAAAAGGGGCCCTTGAAGTAAAGCATTTCCTACTAGAAAATATAATAAAAAATGTATTTCCGCTTAATTTGTATAAACTATATATAAAAATATACATGTATATATATGGCAGAATTAGCAGCTAAAATAACTGAGTTAAAGTTACTCAAGTTTTTTCCTTTTCACGAATTAAATAGTTGTAATCTATGTATTTATTTCATAAAAAAAGGGTATTTATTTCTTGAGGACAGCCCACTTTCGGACACCGCTAGTAACGTAGTTTTTAATTGTACACTTTTGAGCCTTGACAGTAACAGACTTTGGAATTTTCTTTGTTAAGATCTTGTAGGCACTGTATTGAAGTACAAAGAAATCGATCTGACAGCCGTTTAAGCTCCAACCTTCATCATCGACACGAACGCAGCCATTGTGGACTTTACCATCAGGTAATTTTAAGCCATTAAGTTCTTTGATGTACAGGGTAGTTCCCTTCTTGATATCATTTGCAGCAACACTAACCCAAGGTACCAGTCCATTTGAGTTACTTCCTAACCCATAAGGAGACTTCTTGCGGTCTAATTTCATGAATCTGTCATAACCGCTATCTAAATTGACCATGACACCATTCTTGAGTAAACCAGTGCCTTCCATTTGGAATTTTTCATATGTGTTCTTGGAGACTTTAGCAATAACTTTGCCTTCATCTGTTTTGAGGGATTTAGTCTTTGAACCAGTTAATGTAATTTTCTTGCCATCATTTCTCATATCTACGTCGCCTTCTTTAGGAATCCAATATTGAGTGATTCTTACTTTTTTGTAACATTTTGCAATGCCTCTTTTATCAAGAGGTATAGCGTTTATCAATGTACAGAATAATAAAACTAAAAGTAAAATTGTTGTTTGAGAAGCCTGCTTCATTGTTGTTGTAGTTGAAAGTTTGTTGCGAGAGGGTAAATAGATATTCTGGGTATTAAAAGTTCAAATGTACGATCAACGCTGGTTTTTTTTTTTTTTTGAAGAATAATGAGGAATAATAATACAATAAGAAAAAGGAAAAAAAAAAGGTAGAAAAAAAGAGTGGGTTTTATAGTAAATTGTGTACAACAATGATGGCTGTTCTCAATGGATTCCATTCAGAATATAAGGAAACACGAACTTCTAAAATTAGACGTACTGTTAATTAGTTTCTTTAGCGGTAGTAGTTTAATTTTCAGTACTCCCCTTTAAATCGTTGATATAAAGGAATCTCATTCAATATGTTACGTATCACAAAAATTGGCCACTCCCATTACTCCCTTTAATTGAAAAAATCTTGAAGAAAATTTTAGCTGGTTACATAAACCAATCATGTATAGAAAACGATATTATATACCACTTATTGTACGCGTGCAATTATTTATTAGCTTTTATTGACGGATCTAAAGTACAATTGCATTTCATTAAAAAGAGGTTACTTTTACAAGAAAAGCGTAGTCCCTAGGTAACTGCCTAATTTTAGTAATTGCTATTAACCTGGTTACGGCGCCAAAAACCAATGTCCGCCACACTCCTTTATTTTTTCATTTTCTCTACCTTCTTTTTTAATAGCAGAAACGCATCAAAGTGTGTCCGCTACTTGCTTTATACAGTAGTTAAACAGAAATTTATACTCCTATCATTAAAAACCTATATATTATTTTGAAGAAAGTTAATGTCTGAATGGGAGTCGTGACATAACGTTTTGTTCGCTTGGAAAATATTATGGTAGCAACTTGTTCAACCAACGTGAATAACATTTGACTGAGTCTTTAAATAAAAACTAGTCTATATTATTCGTGGATACCATAACTCTCTTACCCGGATCCGATAATTGAACAATAGGAACTCCTGTACCTAACAATATCTGCTGTAAATGACAGATACAGTTGTTGTACAGAAAAGACATAATCTCCTTTCTGATGTATCTCAAAAGGTCTTTTGTTTACTTCAATTTTGCATCCGAGTTTAAGCGATAAATTATTATACAGTCAATTATTTAACGAGATGACGTATATAATCTCGACGCACATGTCAGTATACCTTTTAACAAAAAGCTGAAAGCCTCCATTTGATCAGATTCGAACACAGTAAATCCTTGATACAGATTTCTTTCGTAAGATTGTCAAATATATATAGCGCACCGCTACATAATCTTATCGTACCTAAAATTTTATCATTCGGATCAAGCAATAAAAAAAATAAAAATAAAAAAAATAAATAAAAAAAGTTTTAGTTAATACAAATATATAAATTAGAGAAACACAAATCGGATCGCTTTGCATTAGTCGGTGTGACAAAATAAATGTTCCCCTGTTTTTTTTTTTCATCATCTCAACAAAGTGTAGACTAGTTATTGTACTTAAAACGTTTTGGGCACAATTTCTATGTTTAAATATATATTTTTATCCGTGAATAATATTTTAGTTTTAGTTGAATCGGTTTTGCTTCCAGCCTTCTCATATCGAGGCATAGACCATAATATTCAATTTTTTCCGCCCAAAAAAAAAAAAGAAAAAAAAAAAAAAACTATAATAAAGTTACACATTATTAGACTGGTTACTCGCTAGCTCGTATTTCAATCAAAGATCAAAACAGCGGACTCTGCCGAAATGGCATCATGCAATCTTTGACGAGATGTGGTACCTTGAAAGCTTTTTTAATTCGGAAAAGGTCAGGACTTGGGTATAACTTTTAGAATGAAAAGAATTGTTCCGAAAAAGAGTTTGCAAACAAGTTTTTTTTTTTTTTTTAACTATCGATGAACGTTAATAATTGTAATTATTTCGGGCTCCTTGCTAATATCCTATTTGTTTCTACTTGAGTTTGAAAGATTTGTGTGCTGATATAATACGATATTAAAAGATAGGGTACATACCTAACGTAGCGATACTTTGCCTACATTTCTTACTTTAATATCATATTGACAAGTTTAAAAGAATAAATATTTTTTTTTTCTAGTTAGAGAATGAATACTCTTAAAATATTAATAATTGTCCATATACTTGTGATGCTTATAGGTGTTAAAATAGGATATCAAATAACAGATGTCCAAATTGATATTTTTTTCAAATAAAACTGTCATATTCTGTTATTATACTCTGTAATTGACAGTTATGTTCTCCTTTGTTTTGTGGTAATCACTGCCAAAGAAAAAAAATAGCTTGAATATCACTACTAATAACAAAGCTCAATGGCATATCGTAGTTCAAAACAATCACTCATCACATAAGAAATCATTGCTGGATTTAAGCCGGTCACCAAGAGAAAAAAATATAAATAAATTTAAGCGTTATATAAAAAAGAAGGGATTGTAAAGATCCAAATAATTACTACAACTTATGTAATTTCATGTACAAAACTTGAAGCAGATACAAAGCACATTTGATTAAAAACAGTCATATATCGCGTCTTATGCTCTCAAACCACGCAAACATAAAAATATGAAGCCAACAATCGATATTTAAAATCTATATTGTAATGTCTGTAACATAAAATATAAGGTCAAGAAAGTTTATATATAGCATTTGGTATACATTTACTCGGAACCGAGCAATTTTGATAAAAAAAAAACCGTTATTGTAAAATATGTGATGTAAGCTATAAATATATGTGGGTTTTTATGGTTCATTTGAGAAACATACATCATATACCACACTCTAGTTCTGATTCGATACCAAACATTAATGATCAAAATAATTATTGCGTTGCACGCGATAAAACGCTTTCCTGTAAAAATACATATCCACATCATCTTGACGAGATGTTAGAACTTTATTAAGGAATAGATTGTAAAAGTATCGTGAAGCATAAGAGATATTGTACCGATTGCCAAAAAGTGTTTCTGTCGAGACATTTACATAAAACTCATTTGGATAAAAACCATGGTATTAAACCACTCAGACATCTTCCAAGTGTCTAGGATCCAGATGTTAACAATAAAAATAATTATTGTGCTTCATGCGATAGAACATATGCTAAAAAAATCCACATACCGATACCATGTAGTTAATGTTCATAACTTAATTATATCCTCTATGACCAAGAAACATATTATAATTAGCAACATAACACCTGTTGTAAACATTTTAAGCAAGCATTGCGACGTCTGTGACAAAATATATAACCCATTGGATTCATATCGACACCATATGTCCAAACACCACCATAAAAATGTTAATCCTAATGAAATATCAGTTATTGACGAAATAGGTACCCATTGCACAGCCTGTCACAAAATATACAAAAGTAGAAGAATTTATAAAGGAAATTTTTATGTAATTCATGGCATATATACCTAAACCGACGCAATATTATTCCTGACATGGATAGTAAAAATAATTACTGTGCCTCATACAATGGAACTTGCTCAAATAGAACTATTTATACGCGACATTTGGCTGAGGTCCATTATATGAGAAAATCAGATATTAAACAAAAAAATCCAAAGGAAACGTTAAATATTCGACCGGTGCAAACAAACTGAGGCTTTTATTAATAGATCCTAGGCCGAAGAAATATATCTTTATAAATAAACTTACTATGTAGCTAAATGATTCATAGGTATATTCTCATTTTGTTATTTGATCATAACGTAAACTACTGTTACAGGGATAGCGTAGTCCAGTGTCTAATAACATGTCCTATTAAACCAAAATTATGATGGCACTTTTAGCACGGATAGCCAACCATAACCACGCGGTTATACACAGAAGATAATAAATGAGTTGGTTGAAATATCCTCGCCAAAGACTAGCAATAAAATAAACTCGAAACTTGCAACACATTAAAGGAGATATTCGTGTAAGAGTATATGAGTTGTTAGAAGAAAACGGGTTTAAAAAAAACGAAACCCCTCATTAAAAGTGGAAAGAATAGGAATTATATAGTCAATTACAGAGTATAATAACAAATCATGATTAAAAGGATATAAACCCTAAGGTTGTGCCTAAGAGAAGTACACTTTATAATTATATATTACATAAAAGATAATATAATGATGATCCGGCGCCTCGTTTTCACGCATGCATTGTATAATAGTAACTTTCAAGTATTATATCAAAGGTTAAACCTAATAAGCCAACTAGACTATATTTTGCTATAAGAAAATAGTAGACATTAGATTTTTCTTTTAAGACACCTATTCTTTTTTTAAAACCATTTTTCTCGTAAACGTAAACCTTTGATAAACACTATTACTTTAAACTCTTTAATTATTTCTTGATGTCTACCTTCGACCTCTCTTTGTTCTTTCCATTCGTCTGAACTTGACCATTGAAAGCTCCATTTCCATTTGAGTACGTCTCTGCTCGAACAGTTCCGAGTAGACACATAAACAAACAGAAATATGAGATTCAAATGTCAGATTGGAACAAATGGAAAGAACGAAGAGATGTTGGAGGTAATATGTTCGATTTAAGGGTGATCTTTCACGTTAGTTAATTATTTTTATATACGTGTGCGTACTCATTGTTCCAACGCGTTTCACGCAAATCCCTTTTTATGCGGATAAATGAAGTTGAGTGAAGAAGTAATATGTCTCATTTTATTGAACGTTATAAATAGAACGTATATCAAGAATTTTTCTTCTTCTCTGGTTAAAGATCATACACTCTCTTTAAAGCATTTTTTTCATAGATTGTCTTTTTTTTAAATAGTCATGGGTATAATCTAATAAAAACATTTTAATTATAAAAATTAATACTTGGAGAAGTTTTCCTGATATTTCTTAAAAACTATGACCCCAGACAAGCAGAAGCTTATAGATAGGTCAAGAGGTTATAAATAATCTTATTATGAACCAAGAGGAATACTAGGCGCACGTTTTTTTTTTTGTGTGGTACAATGCCAGCTATTATATATGTACAAATATAAATTTTTTGTTTATTTGATAATAGGGTGCTACAAGGTCTAATTTAGTTTTGTGAATGTTGATATAATCGTTCGATATGAGACTGGATCGAACCAAGTTTATTTGTGATTTGATGCATTTCATAATTATAGACGTAAAGTATTTTCTTATGCTCCTCTTCATATCCTTTCATTTCCTCTTTACATTTTGATTCTTTGACAAGGTTTTCGTCTATAAATTTTTTCAATTCGAAATTCTTTTCTTCCGTATCTTTGTAATATAACTCCATTGTCTCCGCTGATTTTGCGGCTTGTTCTTCTATCAATTCCATCTCAACTTGACAGTTAGTTACTTCCATTTTAAATTGCTACAAATATATTTGTATATTATTTTTAGTTTGCCCTTTATATATATGTATATGAATATATAAAACTCGCGACTTACAGACTTCATTTTAGACATTTCTGACTCCTCTTCGCGAAAGTTTTCAAGTTCGTTTTCTACAGCTTCGGTGCTCTTTACTTGTCTATTTATTTCAGCTGTTTTACTTTTAATATTGAGAAGGTATCTAATGCACTTTCTAATATCCTAAAAATAAAGAAAATAACTTAGTACACGCACACACAAAGAATCTATAATATATATATATATATATTTATATTTACTTCGAGTATTGATTTTTTTAAGGTAAATTCAGTCGTGAGATTATATACAGTGTTTTGAAGATGAGTTAGTTTTCTAGTTATTTCCTCAATACGAGTTCGTAAACTGTCACATTCTCGGAATCCTTTATCTAAATCAATATCCCTATAGAGTTTAAAATCATCGAAATTATTACGATCTTCAAGGTAAAAGTATTGAGAGCCTTGCTACATAAAAAATATTGTTTACATTTTTCAGTTAAATATATATATATATATATGTATATGTATAAGCAATCTCTCTTTTTACCAATGTATCTTTTAATTTATGTCTTTCTTTTTTATGATCATCCAAGTTACTTGACATTTCATCCGCTTCTTTTTTAAGTTTACCTAATTCAATCATAAGTTCATCATTGATTGATTCTATATATTGTCGTTCTTCCTCGTCTTTTAATTTTTGATTTCTACATATAAAAAAAAATTAACAACAAAAACACTCACACATATAAAATAGGTTTCATACTTTTTATAATTAAATTCCTTCCTTGTATCTTCTTCTACATTATGCGCTTCTTCTGTTAAAACTGATGTTTCTTCCTGCACAAAATAATAATAATAATTCATCCTTACGTAAGCAACTCAAAAATAGAATATACAAAAAAAAAAAAAAAAAGACTTACAATTTTCTCTGCCCACACCATATACTCTTTCCAACGAGGTTGACAAAATATTGCAAAGTTAACAATGACGTTATAAATGGGAATAATACGACGTGAAGTTGGATGAGTTAAATCGGTCAATGCAATATCTGAAAATCGAATAGTTTTAAGAAATGAACGAAAGACTTCAAATATAACAATTGTTTCATGACTACATGTATCCTACATATGTATTAGTTTCGTTGGTTGTTGTTACAAGCATATATATATATATATATATATATATATAATGTATATATATTTATTTACAGGTGATGAACCAGTTAATGTAATAACACGTTTTGTAGCTTCCACGCGTACTTCTTCTATTAGACGATACTTCGCTGGACCAAATATATTAATGAGAGTTTCAAATATAATGGTGGTACGATGAGAACTAGGTCGATAAAGATCTGCTTCAGTAACACTTAAATTCATCTCTTGTAAAATGGAAACTAATTCCTTGACTGGTTTTAGTCTAAGTTTATAGTCTTCCATTTTGTATTTTTTATATGTAAAAGGATAACAATTTTTTTATATTATTAAAAAAGAACATAATTTAAAAAAAAATCAGTCACTTTAGGCATAAGTTAAAGGACCACTTATTAAAGAGGGGAAACAATGAGCTATGGTTTATTAAACTCGATCTGTATTGATCAACCAAAAAAAAAAAACCATAGTACTTTATTTGATCGACAATAAACATCACATTTGTTCCACTGCTTTTAATAAAAATAATTAGCTTGAAATTCACAGATTCTTATAAAATAGAACTACCTAAAGTTTATTAATGACACGAATAGGTACTATAATCTTAAAGGGCCTTATCTTATTATGGATAATGCACCCAAAAAATCTGACTCTTTAAAAATGTATCACAAAAGATAACAGCTCTGGCCAAAGACGGGATTCTCATCTTTTCGTACCGATTGATTCTAGGCTCTAGTTAAAGCCCGAACCAAACATCAAAGGTACGAGATACCGATATTTCTGCTAAGCGTCTTCAAAATATTTGATATTTAAATTTGTGAATTAAGTTTAAAACCATTTCGGTCGAGAGTGTTCAGTTCGAAAGGAGGTCTTTTTTTTATAGGGGTTGTTACTGATACCGGCATTTAGTATACTTAAATACGGACGATTTACCTATCAGAAAATGTCTTTTGCTTATTATTTTTGGATAACAGAATCAGTCGTGGGGAAGCATACTGCCCCTTGGTGAAACCTCGTCATCACTTGAAGGTTGTGGCTTTTTCTATCAGTGTCGCTTTGGGTTTTACTAACTTGGAAGCTTCATATCCCGGTATGCGAGCCTTTACTTATCTGCATCACATCGCCTTCTGTGGCGGATTTAGACGACCTACAGGTAAGAAGAAAAAGGCATCTTCATTTTATCCAAGAAAGGTACGCTAAACATCTGCAAATTTAATTTCTTATGGTCCCGTACGCAATATATATAGCCTAAAAAATATTTTTAGTTTCATACATATATATTTTGCAAAGGTTCTTCTTCTAATTCTATTATTGTATCAATATCATATAAATCTCCTGCATTTCTTCTATATCAGAAAAAGTACACGTTTTTTATTCAGTATAAATTGAACTCCATATACATATATATATATATATATCTAAAGGTAAAGGTCGTCACACTTGAGCAACAGCAAAAAAAAGGCGGTTTACAAGAGCCCTCAATTCAACAGTACAAATGTACCATGAAAGCAACTACTAGGGCAATTCTTTGATAGGTAAAGCAAAACAGAATGCCATCATGTGTGTTGGTGCATAAGTATCCCTCTTATTTAAACTTTGGACAATTTTTGCTCCTTTTTTTTTTATTGACTCTTTTTCTTTTTCTCTAAAAACATTCTCAAAAAAATATGCGAGCTAAATGTGTTTTATCGTTACTTTTTGCTTGTGTAATGATAGTAAATGCTAAACTTGTGAATTATAAACGAAGTACACTCAGCGAAAAAAATGAAGTGTTTGAACCAATGCCTCCTGCTACCGAATCTCCTGTAAAACCACCCACTTCAAATAACGCAGCTGAAGCTGATATTGAAGATATTATAGCAGAGACTGAAGCAAGAGTTAATGCTATTATTAGTGAAAATAGCTCTTTTTAAAACTTAATAAACTTTCATGTTGATTAAACCACAGTCACCTTTTTTTTTTTTTTTTTTTTTTTTCATTCGCACATATTTTCTTTTTTTGTGTGCGCGCGTGTTTTTCTTTCGAACAAAAAATAAAATAAAATGTCATTTCCAAAAGTATCAGCTTCATTAGAACAAGTGTTACAAGAACTTGAAAATACAACAACTAATATATCAAACATTGAATTTAAACAAGGCTCAACAGCGTTAATAGATAGTTTATTGTCACAACAAAAAAATTATGTTCGAGATGCTGATGAAAATGAAAATAAAGTTGCCTCACTTTGCATGGGCGAATCTTTATCAAAGTAATAAAGAAGTTAAAATACGCACACCAAAAAACTTACTTTTTTTTTTTTTTTTTTTTTTTGTAGTGTTATAAATATTGTACCTGATTCAAAAATATTAGGTGTACAAGATATTGTACCTCTTTTACGTTCTGCTTCTGAAATTAACGAGATTTGGTAATACTTTTTTGTACATTGTTTGTTTTTTCTTACTTTTTTTTTTTTTTTTTTTTTTTTTTTTGTGTAGTAAAAGCGAAGAAATTGAGTCCGATATTCAAAACTTGTTGGCTGTTCATGATGATAAACTTTTAAATATTTCTTATCTTAAAGAAGCTCAAGCTAAAGTAAGAAAAACATACATAATTTTTTTATCATTATTAAGCGAAAAAAAAAAAAAAAAAATAGAACGAAATAGAGATTGATATATTAACAGTCAGAAATACAGAACGAAATACAAATAACTTGGTTGAATACGAAGATGATTTACGAGAAGAAGAATTAGAGATTGAACGATTAGAAGCAGAGCTACAAAAAAAGAGACGAGAAAATCAAATGCTTTCTAAACGTAGATTAGATAATATTCGTATAGGAGAAGATATTAGAGAAATGGCTAAAAAACAATCATCTAGTTTACAATCATCAAAAGAAAATGAAATTATAATGAAGGATATAGAAAAATTAAAGAGTCAAACAGATTTAGTAAAACAACGTATTGCTGATTATGACGCTGATTTGGAATCATATCAACATGATAGAACTCATCATGGTGATACATCTTCTACTACGAATGCATTGTTTATTGGGCTTTGTTCCCGTGTTGAATCTTTATTAAATGAATCTAATAATGATCAAAATCCGAATTTAAATAGTTTGATAGCTAATTTTAAAGCAATTGAAACTGAATTGAAAGGTATACTTAGAAAAATTGAAGCTGCAAAAGAGAATGAAGAAAAAACTAAGAGAGCAAAGTAAGTATAAACATATCTGTATTCACTCTTTTTATTAACATTTTTTTTAAAGGGCTGTTTATTATCAAATTTTATATTTTGTAAATGATAGAGTAATGTACCCAGACCAAGTTCGCGAAAATAACGTAGACTTTGAAAAGTTTAATGAACTTTTCCCTCATAACAACAATACAACCGTACCTCAATTACCGTTTATAAAGAGCGCCCTTGAATTAACTTGTATTCTTTTAAAGTTATACAATGAAGGTGATATCTCATTACCAAATTTAACTGCCTATATTGAAAGCTTAGTACAAGAACATGGCTTATCAAAAAATGTACCTAACACTACCATTTATAAATTAGCGGCTGCTAACCTTGTGTCTATTGATCGATCGCATAAAGACAGTCTAGTAAAGTTGAAGTTGAACATGTAAAAAAAAAAAAAAAAAAAAATGCAAAACTAGAATAAAAAACTTTTTTATCGACGCAAAATTACTTGTATTTTCTTAAAAAGTAAAAGTATTTACAATTTTTTTTCTAAAGCATAGCAATATATGTACACGTACAGGAGGCGAACTTTCACGAAATTGCAGTTATCACTAAATAGAAAAAAGACGAAACTAACAATTCCCAGTCCGAAACATTATCCGTATTTAGATTGGCATAACCAAATGACATAACAAACGTTTTGTTTAGTGCTAAAATAGTTTCCCCCCCTCCTTTTTTTTTTCTTTTTTCTCATCTCTTTTTATTTTTATTTTAAATGACACAAGAAAATATACTTACACTTGATAACTTGGCAGATTCGTTAGCTAATGATAGTCGTATTAAAGTAGCGGCAGTAGATATTGACGGTCTATTACGTGGCAAAATTATCCATAAAGAAAAATTCCTGCAAGTAGCAAAAAGTGGTTTTGGTAAAATTATATTACACGCGCTTTTTTTTTCCTTTCCTAAACACTACTATACCTTAGGTTTTTGTTCTGTTGTATTCGGTTGGGATATTCAAGATAAGAATTATACAACGCCAATGGAATTTGCTGGTAAAGATTGTCAATACTTTGACTTAGTAGCTAAAATCGATTTATCTTCTTATCGTCGTATCCCATGGGAAGATAATATGCCATTCTTTTTTGTAAGTTTGTTTCATCCAACAACTGGTAAACCACTTTATTGTTGTCCTAGAAATGTATTACAAAGCGCTGTAGATGAGTTTGCAGAGTTAGGTATCACTGCATATTGTGGGGTGGAATTTGAATTTTTTTGCTTTAAAGGTAAAAAGTGTGTGTGATCTGCACGCGTTTTGTATAAAATCAACTGATCTATTTGTGTATGTAGAAACTACTGAAAGTCTTGCAGAAAAGGGACATAGTCAATTACAACCACTCACGTTGGGTATGTGTGGTTACTCTGTATTACGTCCATTACAAAATCAAGAATTTTATTATAATGCCTTTGACTGGTTAAAACAATTCAAGGTAGATGTTGAAAGTTGGCATACAGAAACTGGACCTGGTGTATTTGAAGCAGCAGTGATGTATCAAAATGCTAAAGAAATGGGTGATCGTGCTACGTTATTTAAAACATCCATGAAACAAATTGGTTTAAAGCATAATGTGATGCCATCTTTTATGGCAAAGCCTTATGGTGATCAACCAGGTTGCTCTGGTCATATGCATTTTAGCTTAAAGGATTCAAATGGAGATAATTTATTTGCTGTGGGTGAACCAAGCGATGTACCAAATATGACTAAAAATATGCAATGGTTTTTAGCTGGTGTGTTGCGTGGTTTACCTAGTATTCTGGCTATTTTAGCTCCAACTATTAACAGGTACATGGTTTTTTTTGTTATTGTTTATTTACCCTTTTTTAAAATTATTTGTATGTACAGTTATAAAAGACTAGTGGAAAATTATTGGGCTCCTGTAAGTGTTTCATGGGGTATTGATTCGCGTCACAGCGCAGTGCGTGTGATTGCACCTCCTTCTACCTCTGCTAGTGCAACGCGATTAGAAATGGTATGTTTGTTTTTATTATTATTTCTTGAAGGAATGAAAACAAAGCGTGTGATTTTTATTATTATTGATTTGTGCACTGATATTAGATACTAATGACAGCATTTTTTTATATAGAGAGTATCTGGAGCGGATATTAATCCTCATTTAGCTTTGGCGGCTGTACTTAAATGTGGATACTGGGGGATCCAAACAAAACAAAGTCTTCCTTCAGGACCTAGTAACTCTGCTGTTGATGTAACAAACAATGAAAGGTTATCTCGTACGTTACAAGAAGCTACCAATGTTATGGACGCTAAAGGTTCTGTAGCTCGTAAAGTATTAGGTAATGAGTTTATTGATCATTATGTCAGTACTAGAAGACATGAATGGATCTTATGGCAAAATGCTGTAACGGATTATGAACTGAAACGTTACATGGAGTTAGTTTAATAAAGAACCCCACAAAAAAATAAAAGGCACTTTTTTTTATTTATTTTCTATAAGAAAAAAAAAAGAAGGGGTATATATATGACATGCTAAAGGTTGTTTTTGTGATAAGTTGTATACTATTTTGATTTTAAAAGACTACACGATTTTCTATTATGTCCATACTATTCAAGTAAAAAGTTAATATAATTACTTAATTCATAAAATAAATTCTACCGTTTTACCTGCCCACAGTGATCGCTATAACAAAGAAAACAAAAAAGGTCCCTTTAGTATATTCTTAAAAATAAGCTTTTTTTTAATTTCGTACCATTGACCTCCTGTTAAATTAACTGGTTTAACCGTTGAAGGCATATTTATTATTATTATTATCTTTAAAAAAAGTATATTAAGGAAGAAGAAGAAGGAAGGAAAGAAAGAAAAAGCTTGTTATATAGTTGTTGCTTGATTTGTTTATGCCAAAAAAAAAAAAAAAAAAAAAAAAAAAAAATGCGGGGTGTTTTAAATGTCAACAAAAACGATAATCTCATCTTTGTTTGTTTATTTTATGGAAAAACCTGAATCTTTAATTTTTATTTGGTTTCATTCGGAGCAACCATATTCAATCTTAAAAAAGTTGGGCCGTATACTTTTTGAAGCACTTGATAGTTTTTTCTTCTTCTTCTTATAAGGCCGGTCCTATTTATCACGATTTCTCTCTCTCACTCTTTTTTTTTTTTTTTTTTTTTTTTTTTTTTTTTTTTTTATACCGGACTATGTTCTTTTAATGTATCAGCTTCACTTTTGTCATGACAACATAATCTTTTGTTGTTGTCATGGTAACCTATTTGCCATAGTGATAGCGTACTTTTATAAACAAAGGAAAAACAAGCTTTCTCAAGTTCCGATATGATTTACCATTTATTTCATATATAAATAACTGTTAAAAAATAAAATAAAAATAGTCTAACCCAAAACTGAATACCGTTTTACTTTCATGCATGAAAAAGTAAATCAAAAAAACCACATTTTTTTATACATTTTAAACAGTATATGAAAAGAAAAGAAAAGAAAAGAAGGGTTTCAAAACTGAGCCCCTGAAAAATACAGTACAATGTTCCAATATTGGAATCAAACGTGGCTTACATCCCCTCTTCCTTCTATTCTAGGCCTTTTTTATATATATAATTGTATCCCCTCTCTCCCTCTTATTCACTCTCCACCTCTTTCTTTATAACCCTTCCCTTTATTTCCTCTTACGACCCTCTCTTTTCTCTCTTTTTTTTTTTTAATAAATAAAAATGAATACAGTTTTGGAACAAGATGGTTTACATCAAACAATCGAGTTACAGTCATTAACACCAAACACAAACGAACCAAAGCAGCAAAACCGAATAGAAGAAATTGAACTAGTACACCGTTTAGATAAACGGTTACTTGTATTTGCCATGTTTGGTAACTTAGTAAAGTCTTTAGATAACGCCAACCTAGGTATAACTCCCTTTTTTTTTTAAGAAGTAACTTTTCTTTTTCTTAAAAGATTTTATTTTAGGAAGTGCTTTTATTAGTGGTATGGAAGAAGAATTAAATATAACAGGTTTACAGTATAATTGGATGGGAGTATTATTTACAATTGGATATTTAACGTAAAGTAAAAAGCCACACACGTAATATATAAAAAAAGGAGGTACATATTGATTTTTTTTTCTAATAGTATGCAAATACCTTCCAATATATTATTATCTAATATGCGCCCCTCTCGATATTTGCCTGCTTTGGAGATCATTTGGTGTATATTGACGGTATCCATGGCCTGCGTCCAATCTGTACGAGGTGTGTATGTGATAAGATTTTTACTTGGATTGGCTGAAGCTGGCTTTTATCCTGGTGTAAGGATCATTTTTATTTTTTTATTTAAAATTACTTATATATTTCTCTTTTTTAAAGATTATATTCTTGGCTGGTACTTGGTACACAAAGAGAGAATTAGGTAAACGACTCGCTTTGATAACTATTTGCGGATCATTTGGAAGTGGGTTAAGTGGGGTAATACAAGCCGTCATGTTAAAAATGATGGATGGTATATTTGGTATTAGTGGGTAAGTTTTTTTTTTGTTTTGTTTGTTCCCCCTTTTTTTTCTCTATTAAAAAAGAACAAATAGGTGGCGTTGGATGTTTATGTTTGATGCATGTATTACGATCATTTTAGCAGTACTTGGATACCATTTTTTACCGGACTATCCACATAATACTAACTGGTTAGACAAATCGGAAAAAGCAATTGCAATTGATAGATTAAATATTGATCATTCAGTAGAAGGAAAACGGGTTTCTAGTAGTAATCGATGGAATAAAATTAAAAGTTTAGCGAGCAATAAGTACTTGTATCCGTTTATATTTGGTTGGGCTTCGGTACATATATCGTTAGGTGCTGCGCATGTGCTGGGAATTGTAGCAAAGAAGCTAGAGTTTGACGCTGTTACTGCTAATCTATTAACTACAGTAAAGTATATATCTATTTTTTTTTTCATTTTATGAGTATAAATTAATTCTGTTTTTATTATTATAGCCAGATACAATTATTACGATGATATTCGGACTATGTAATGGATTCCTTAGCGATAAATATCGTACTCGGATATGGTAAGTCGTCGTTGTTTTTTTTAATCTATGCCAGCTTTAAATTAAACCTTATGCAATAGGTGTATTGTAATTCCTGCCTTGATTGGACTAGTGGGAATGAGGTAAAAACACACACTTTCATGCATTAAACATAGACTAAAAATTTCAACCAGTCTTTTATCTGCATTTGTGCAACCGTTTCCAATTCTATATATCGGTTTCTTATTAACGCATGCTGGTCTCGGTTCTCTTACTTCGGTACGTATATAATTTTTAAAGCAAGACGATCGTACTTATTTTGGAATGGGTTTAGATTGTTATGACTTGGGCTAGTGAAGTTATCTCAACCAATGGTGAAATAAGAGCTATGGCTATTGCTATTATGAATACTTTTTCGTCGTTGATGTGGGTATGGGTTCCGCTTGTATTATGGCCTGTGACAGATGCTCCTTATTACCGTAAGTTTTTTGTATACATTTTTCAAAATGATGTATTGATATCTTATTTTTTTTATAAAAAAAAAATAGACAAGGGGTTTACAACAGGTGCGGTTTTGATCGTTTTGTTTATTGGGTCCATGTTATTGATCGCTTACATGCAAAAAGTGGATACAGTCGTGTCTAATGAAGGTCATATACCACTATTACAAGATTCAGACGATGATGATGATGAAACTCTTAAAGTGCATCATAAAACTAGTTCGACATCATCACTATAATTTTTTTTAGTTGCTGTATTTAATATAATAAAAAACAAAATGGGGATATAATCTAATAATACAAGCTTTTTTTTTCATTTTTTTTTCATTTACAATAACATGGATATGTAACCTGCATTAAGGTTTTGTTGAGGGGCTTGATCTTCAAGCCTGGATAGTCTTTTAGAGTCCTGCAATTGATAGTTCGAATTAGTATCGTCATCGGGTACGGATCTTCGTCGTCTGCGATTTATTTGTTGTCCAGTGTGATCTTCGTTCATGCCAATGGCTGTGTTACTTTGGCGTGCTTTATATATCGGTTCATATTCCTATAACTGCAATCAGTATTTTTTTTTTAATTGTCTATACTTTTTTTTTTTTTTTTTTTTTTTTTTTTTTTACCTTGAGTTGACTCTTAAACCCATCGTTAGGATTAATACAAAGTCTTTTAGACTGTACGAAGTGATAAGCTTGTGATGCATCAATATTAAACGTTTCCATGACATAGGCAATAACAAACGTAGGACTTCTAGACATACCACCGTTACAACAAACAACTACTTTCCCATGATTTGCTAATACGTTACGAATATATTCTGAAGTACTAGGAAAATATTGAATTAAGTTTTGTAGATTGGAATCACTGACAATAAGTTGTTGATAGTTAAAATAGGCTGCCATGGTTTCGGTACGAAATAATTTAGCTTCATCTAGATCGACAAAACATGTTATATGTGTAATCCCTTTTTCTTTTAAGTACTGGACTTGACGACATGCTGAAAAGGGGCCTAAGTATACACCCGGCTATGGGTGAGGGTTGTTTGTTAGAAAATGAGATGTTTTTTTTTAAAAAAAGCTGAACTTACAACAATTTCTTGTATTTCTCTTCGCATTTCATAAACCCAGTCATCCATACCACAGTAAGCATTGTTAAAGTATTCCTTGTTTAACGTAGGAGCGACCGATGCTTCTTCCATGTGTATTTTTTTTTAATTATATATAAAAGAAAAAAAAGTGCGGAATAAAGAGAAAGAGAGAAAAGAAGAAACAATTGAACTCACGCTTTCTTAAAAAAAAAAAAGCAGATGATGCAATCAAAAATCACATATAAAAGGCTTTTTATTTAATTCCAACTATACAACATATCATTTCTTCTTCTTAAAACGTTACGAATTTGAGTATTATTTAATACATCAATTCCCAACTTATCCAATGTCTTTTGTACAAACTCGGATTGCTTTGGGTTTGCCAATGCTTTCATTAATACATCACAAGATGGTATATCAGTATCCTTTTGTGCTTCGGAAGAAAATGGTAATGTCAATAATTGAATAGCTTCTTTTAATCTAAAGAAAATATTTACTTAACATTTGTAAAAGAAAAAAAAGAGAGTTACACACAACTTACTGTTTCGTTAAATTCTCGGGTTTTAATACCCATTGTTGTCCTATTTTCCATAATCCCAATTTAACATCTGTTTCTAATTGTAACGCGCCTGAACTAGAGAATTGACTTTGAGTGATAATATGTTTCCAGTACCAATCTTCAATTTCCTTTAGGGTCTGTCTGTAGATGAATAAAAAGTCTACTTGAGGTAATATACTATGCAAGTAATTCCATGTCACTCTCAAGTCTTGTAATGGTTCATATAATTCATCTGATATTTCGGTAGGCGCGTCAGTAGATGTTTGCCACCAAGTATCCCTTTTTTTTTTAAAAAAAGAAAAATAATAGTTAGTCCCTTCCTTTTTCGTATCTTATATATCTTACTTTTTAGCATATTTTCTTGTATCCGAAATCCATTCTTTCGTAGCCACTTTAACCATAATCTTTTCAATGCGTTTAATTAATTGTTCGAAAGATTGACAAGCATCTGAAAACAATCCATCGCTTGAAACATCCTTTTCAGATGCATTTAATTCAAACTGCATATTAATAAAGAACTCATCTTCGTTCCAATCTTTTAATATATCAGCCATACATCGTGCACTGGTCCACCATCTATATAATCTGTTCAATGAAGCTACGGTACTTCCGGATTCAGTTGCTGTCATAACACCTGTTACGGAATCAGGAAGTGCACCAGGAACAGGTACAGATCGAATAAGACAAAGTGCTTCAAATGAATCGATGGCAGTCATTAAACGCTTTTGGTATTGGGTCAATAGATTTAGTTGAATTTGGGTTAAGAATTGAGTACGTTGATTGATGTTGGGTACTAACTTGTATGCATTGGTTATGTTTTCTAATAGGTTGATAAGTCGAACTGCAGATTTGGTACGTTTGATTGGATGTGTTTCAAGTGTGGATTTTTCCATGTCGTCTTCGGCGTAGATGTCAAATGCTTGTCCGTCCAACATAATTTCATCGTATCTTGATTGAGAAACTATTTTTTATACGTTTAGTCAATTATACACAATTTCTAATATACACGAAAAGAAAAAAACTTACATGCTTTTTCGGCGTTAAACCAAATATTAAACCAATTAGAGTTACCCAACACACTTTGAGATAACTCCATATACCCATCATACGCAAACTCATCCTGTAAACTTTGATCGAATTCTAGCACTTGATGAATGGTATGACTTAACCAGCTAGAATGATTTAATAACTGAGGTATAGTCTTTTGTAATTTACGCGACACGTCTTGTAACAACCCACGAATAAATTGATCTTTGACAAACGTCTTTTGAGGCAAGTGTTGTTTGACGGTTTCCAAGATAGGTTGGATGGTGGTCATAAGGAATGGCATGTGTGTCGAAACGGTGTTTTTAACATGCGTCAAGTACCATTCGGGTTTATCGATACGGTTGGTGGGTTTCGAGGTCTCGAAATGGAATCGGAAACGTAAGGAGAGTGGCTCCAGCATGATTGAGATGGGACTTAGAATAGCGTCTTCAGAGGGTTTGGAAGGATTTGATTCGGATCTATTTTCATATATAAATTACATTGCATAATACCATTTATATATATATATATATACACTTACGATTGCTGTAAAAATAATAAATTACAAAAGGTTTTTTCAAAGACTTCCAATTTTGACTTTAATTGAGGTCCATAAGGTGGTTTCACAGGTGTAGGCCAAGCCAATGCATCCAAACTCTCTTTAAAATTCTTTGTTAAAATTTCATTCAGTTCTTGTTTTAATCTCATTTGACAGTTCTTTAAATGAGTGGATAGTTCTTGATATTGGTCTTGTTGCTCAATATATTTTTCAAGTTTGACAAGTTGGATATAAGGTGTTATGGCTTGATCAGGTTTAGTTTGTACTAGTTGTAAAGCTTGTGACCTACCATAGAAAGTTAGAAATTACGTATATATCAGTTGAATGTATTACTTACGCAAGTTCAGAAGCAACTAAAAGTGCTTTGATATATCCTTTTGCAGTTTCAACAGTTCTCAAGTTTTGCTCCAGTGTTGTTAATTTGGCAAGTAATGGAGCCTGAGAATCAGAAATGAATGTATCCATTTCATTTGTGGTTCTGGTTAACGAGCCTGTTAGGGTTTGTAGAGTGTCTTGCTGAGTTTTGGTTTGGTCAAGCGATGTCTTTAATGTTGACCGAGTATCTGTTATTAAAGTATCAAGCTAAAAAATACAAGATGAATAAATATGTTTTAGATAAAGTGCGTAAATTATTTTACTTCGACATCTAGTTTAACTTGCTCTTGTTTCCTTAAGGCTAATAAACTCTTGACTTGGTCTAAATTCAAGTCTTGATCAGTTGCGATATTTGTGGTTAAAAATATGTTTAATTCTTGTTGTAAATTAGCCATCCTTTAAAAAAAAAAAGGAAAAAATAATAAAAAGGCGCGTTGCTTTAACTAGCGGGGTAAGGTTTTTTATTTGTCTTTTTCTTTTTTTTTTTTTTTTCTTTTTTGAAGTATACATGTAAAATGAACACTCGTTTAATTCCAGATTTAACAAAGATCAATGCAAAGTTTGAAGGGTACAAGCTGTCTCCGTTTGGTGATAGCGTTTACCGCACAAGTTTATCAGAAGGAAATATTTTTGTGCAGGATAAAACCACTGATCATCGATTAGGGTTTCGCGATCTTCAAGCTCGCATTCGTCACTCTCATTTAATTTATGGGTTTCCTCTTGATGATAACAGAGGTACTTGCTTTTGTATTGATAAGCAGTTTAATTTGCATATGATTGTTTTCAACAAGGTAAGAAAGAGAAAATACGTTTTTTTTTTTTTTTTTTTTGCATAATGCTAATTTTTATATGTAGAGTACAAAACAAACAAACTTCTTCTTTATCACTCAATTAATCCAACCACTACCCGTACCTTCATTCACCGAACCTGCAGATACAGTTCCCATTGAACCTCAAATCCCTACCGCGATTGCAATCAGTCCCGAACTTTTAGTTGTCTCTAATGGTGTAGGAGATATTGAATTAATCGGTATTGAAGAAAAATATGGTGTCATGTTGGGTACATCATTGAGTTCTGTTTGTTATTTGGGAACTGGTACTGAAGGTATTTCACCTGTACCTTGTATGTTATTAACTGCTCGTAAAATCAAGGAAAAAATCGTGTTGGTTGCTTGCAGTCGTGCGACGTCGAAAAAAACTGAGTTTAATGTTGCTACGCTACAAATGAATGTTCCGACGACTGAAACCGAACGGTTGGAAGATGGGTCGTTTGTTTTGATGTTGCATACGCTGCATATTCAAAAGGGTGCTGAAGTACCGGTGTATTGTTCTATTACTCCCTCTGGTGAACGATGTATTTTTGGAAGTGAGTCTAGGTATGTGAAGGAAACTTTTTCAGAGGACCAAGAACAAGAAGAGATAAAGAGTCCCATGGAAGTTGCGGATCCTTATAAGTGGACTCAAGATGGTGCTGATATTACTGTCGCTTTTCAATTACCAGACACTGTAACTAAATCAACTATCAATTGTAAATTTATTACGGATCATCTTAGTTTATTTGTTCGAGTTGGAAACGAAACAATTGTATCGTACCCATATCGTAAATTATGGAGTACCGTACGTCCTGATGAATGTATTTGGACTTTTGAAAGTGGGCTGTTGACGTTGTTCTTAACTAAAGTGGACCAACATACACGCTGGCCTCAATTATTTAATCATGATGATGGTGTCTTGGAAAATTTATCGCAGGATAGTTTAATGGACATCAAGAATAAATTGGAAAAGTTAACTGCTAATGATGATGATAGTAATAATAAACCAAAAGATGGTACCATGGCGCTAAGTTCAGAGTTTTCAAAGCCTGTGCAACACCCCGCTGCTACGGATATGGATGAAGAAATTGATCAGGGTGGTCAACCAATTATATTTAGTGTGTACGATACAAATGGTACGGTTGTAGACGAGTTTTCATCAGGTACTTTTAGCTGGATTTGTCAGTCGTTTACCAACACGCCTCATTTACCTTCAGTGTGTCTTCAGATGGATGTAGACGGTCTTGTATTTTCTTTTACAGAGTTGCAAGATCTTTCAATTAAAGTAGATCATCAAATTTCTTTGGATGCATTTGCATTTGTGCAAGCTTCGAAAAGAGACGCTCGGTTTGTGCATCACGATCCCAATTTTCATTTCACGTCAATTATTGAAAGTAGCCGTAATGCTTATATTTATTTACACCATAATGATAAACGTATACTAGAAACTCAAACGTTAATTGATTTGACTCAGGGACATGATGTAGATGTCATTGGAGCGCAGTTGGTGTTACCTAACGTGCTAATGATTCTCACTGAATCACAAATCGTAATTATTGAATTGACAGAAATAAACTAAAAATATTCTCAGGACTATTTCCTAATTTGATGGCCTGAGATTGTTACACTGTTATTTTTAAGCGGGAAAAGTTTCATGCGTCTTGGGGAAAAAAAGTATACAAATACGTCTTTTTTTTTATGTCCTTTTTTTTTTTTCTCTCTCTTTTTTTTTTGTTATAAAAAAATGCCTTTTATTTTATCTAGTTGTAGGTTCTTTGTCAATAGACCGGTCCTTGCTCGTTCATTTCAATCGTGTCGAACCCAACTTCGAGATTATGTTGAACCGGTCGTGTCTCGCGCTCCTTTAGAAGGTATTCGTGTTTTAGATTTGACAAGAGTTCTCGGTAAACAACACTCCCCTTATTTTCTTTCTTTTTAAAAAATTCAAAACTAATGTAAAAAAGTATAGCCGGACCTTACTGTACTATGATGCTCGGTGATATGGGGTAAGTTATATACAAATCCAATTTTTCCAACAACAAAAAAACTCATGAAAACAATTAGGGCCGAAGTAATCAAGATTGAAAACCCTATTGGCGGTGACGATACTCGAGCTTGGGGCCCACCTTTTGCCTCCAACAAAGATGCTACTGATACTTCACCCGGCGAATCCGCTTACTTTTTATGTGTCAATCGTAACAAGAAATCTGTTACGGTTAATATGAAATCAGAAGGGGGTAAACAATTGATTATGGATTTGGTAAAAGAATGCGATATTTTGGTAGAGAATTATTTACCGGGTAAATTGGAAGCGTTGGGCTTAGGATTTCAACAATTGAAAAATATTAACCCTAAATTGATTTATGCGTCGATTACGGGATATGGACAGACGGGACCTTATTCCAACAGACCTGGATATGATGTTATTATTGAGGTAAGTAAGAAAAAAAGTTGTTTGTTAAGAGAAGTGGAGTGTTGAATTTTTTTCTTTCTTTTTAGGCCGAAGCTGGGTTAATGCATATTACTGGTGAACCTGAGGGTGCTCCTGTTAAAGTAGGCGTTGCTATTACAGGTAATATAAAAATTAAATCAAGTAAATATGTGGTCTAAAATGCACAATACAAATAGATCTTACTACTGGTCTCTATGCTCATAGCTCTATCTTGGCCGCTTTAATTCAACGAGGAACTACAGGTAAAGGTCAACACATTGACTGTTCTTTACTTGAATCTCAAGTAGCTTCATTGGCCAACATTGCATCCAATTACTTGATCGGTGATCAAGAAGCTAAACGTATGGGTACATCTCACCCATCTATTGTTCCTTACCAAGTCTTACCCACCAAGGATTCCTTTGTTATGATTGGAGCCGGCAACGATGGTCAATTTGCTAAACTTTGTGTTCGTATGGGTCTTGACCATTTATTACAAGACGCCAAATATAAAAAGAACTCGGATCGTGTTAAGAATCGTAAAGAATTGATTCGTTTATTAGAAGATAGATTGGAACAAGAAGATTCTGGGTATTGGTTAGAGAAATTAACTGGGGCTGGCTTCCCGTTTGCTCCTATTAATAATATTGAACAAACCTTTCAACATCCCCAGTTAGTTGCTAGAGGATTGGTACATGAGGTTGAACATGAACGTGCTGGAATCATTAAAATGGTGGGTCCTCCTGTTAAGTTTAGTGAGGCACAAACAAGTATTCGGTTGGCACCCCCTCTTTTGGGAGCTCATACCGATGAGGTCTTGAAAAATGTGTTGGGGTATTCAGATGAGAAGGTTGGGTCTCTTAGAGGAAACGGTGCTGTTGGTTCTTAGATAGATTATTTCCCTATGCTTTAGTTATAAACTTTTTTTTTCAGCTTTTTTATTATTATTGTCGGCTTTTATTTGAACCGAAGCAAAGTAATCTAAATCTAATTAATGTTTGACAGGAGATATCGAAAAGTAACGTTAAGTAACTAATTGAATATAATTCTCCCGTTTTTTAGACATAAATATTGCAAATAATATGATCTCCATTTATTTTATCTTAAAAAACGAAATTAAATTCATATTCAGCACCGAGACCTCTCCTTATTCTGAGTTCTTTTAATTACTTACAATTTATATCAAGCCGAATACGTTCTGAAGAAGAGATATAACGTTTTTGATCTATTGCGAACAACATGTATCTCTTCGCCAAGTAAAATCATAACCCTCCGTCAGTTTTCAATTTGATATAGACCTCTGTGCCATTAAAAAACTTAGTTTCGTTAATAAAAGAACACTTGACCTTTTTTTTATTTTATTTTTTATCAGCAATAACAAGAGGCTTTACTACTACTTCACTATAACTAAAGTATATATAACTAAAACACTTTTAATTATAAGAGTTACAAACATATTTTTACTTTTTTTAAGCCCCCCCCCCCTCCCGGTGCGCGTATCTTTGTCCAAGTTAAAAAGGTTAACGTTTTTCTTAGGGGCCATGGTGTACCCTATGTACACTCGCGTGGTCCCTAAGGAAACCGTTTGGCCAATTATCAAAAAAAGATACGAGTGTTACATCAATAAGCTGAAGACAGATGGCTTTGAAATTATAGGATATGCAAGAAAAAGCCCAGGTGGACTGTCGAATGATGAGCGAAAGGTTAATCTTCAAAATATGATTGAATGCATTGTGGTCGATCGATTTGTCGAAACAGGAAAATACGAAGTATACCGTCGTTGTAAAATACTCAATAAAGATAATTATTTAAAACCTTTTGCGTGCCGCAAAGCCCTTCTCCATCGCTCTAAATAATACTTACGTTTACGTAGTCATGAAAGCAAAATTTATGGTTTAAGGAATAAAATGCACAAGAAACAAAGCGAACAAAACAAAATGGAAAAATTTCCAAATCATTACAAGTCATATCCTAGAACGATGGATTCAGTGACAAACCCTAACTTACTGAGGGAAGGAGTTTAACTGACTGCTACATTCTACCCAATTCAAAATTTATTAAAATCTTTTTTCAATCACCAAGGTGTTCAAACGAAAAGTTCACATGGTCGGTAAACAGGAAATGGACGCTTGCTAAAAACAAAGTGGACGGGTAGCATATACTGGATTTCCCCGCCAGAGTCCAGATCCCAATTGGAATTCGCCTAAGGAGAATTTTACTGACAATATAGCATGGTCAAACCATTGTGGTTGGTGAGAAATTTTACAGAGTAAAAATCTATCCGAAGCGAATAAAGTATCTGTATCCAATAAGGTTAATACAGTAGCGGCTCTATTTAAGGGTGGCCAAATTTTTCTGAAAATCCACCCTTAAATCGATTATTAGCGATAATAGTGGTGTTAAAGCGGGGGACAGAAGAAGGTGTCCTGGAGAAATTCACCCTTAAATAGAGCCGCTACTGTACATGTTTGGGAGAAAATGATATTATACTACAATAAGGAGTCCAAAAACTTTGGAGTGATTATAGTTGCATATTTATTGAAGAAATGGTGGCGCCGGAAGTGTGAGTTTCCTGTAAAGAAAGAATATCGAATTGTTGAAGTTTAAGGTAGCGAATATGATGATTGAGTTGAAGAAGATGCGGTTTTAACTAAACTGTTGCAGTTAGAGAGTCATAATTAAGCGTGATTTTTGGTTTCATTACTGATTAGAGCTTATAGTATGTTGAGATACCTCTCCCTGAGAAGAGGAGCTCGATACAAAAAGTCGTAATGAGGGTTTTCTGTTAGGTGTGATCTGTGGTGATGGTTGAAATCAATTTTGCTGCTATTTATTGTATCAGGTTGCCAATTATAATCCTCATCCAAGTTCATAGCATTAGTAGACAAAGCCGAAGATTCTTCTAAAATGTTGATGGGAGTACACATTTCTTCCATTATATCGCTATTAGATTCCATGCCAATATCGTCAAGTACATAATCATCATCTTCATTGTCATAAGCAGATAGGGAAGAGGAGATAGTAGTTTGACTAAGTGTTGTTAAAGTGATGATACTGGTATTTGGTGTAGAAGCATGTTTCGATTTCATTATCTCAGAGCTAGCTTCTTGATTTTTCTCGCGCGAAGGTGCCTTTCTTAGCTTCTTAAGGGTACGAGTGTTGGCGGATTTGGGCGATCTAGGGCATTCTTCCTGACAATGTCCAAATTGGTCACACGCAAAGCTACAGTCATATTTGATGTGACCATCCTCATAACAGTAACGACACCACGTAGACATGTCCGGAAAGGTAGCATGAAAAAATCCATCGGTATTACCCCATGGCAATTTATTACAAAGAGGAGTGTATTTTTTCCCTGAATTTTGTTGTAATACAACATGGCCTGTTCCCATGAATTGCTTCTTCAGCTACTTAACCTCGTAAAAGAAAAAACTTTATTACAAATTTTTGTTCGTTACACAACATAATAAAATTTCATACAGAAATTTTTTTGATTTCCTTTTTTTTAAATCTTACAATATAAAAACTCGTTTTATTCTTAAGTTAGTTAAATAACAAAGTATATAAACGTATATATTTGGAAGATCTTATATAGCTGAAGCTTTTAAAATTTGTTGTTCGTTTTTTTCCCCTGGAGTGCTGTTACACCTGAAAAAGAAACGAGAAGTTTATGCTACGGCTTCTCTTTTGATTCGTTTAACTCTTTACAGGTCCCGGATTAAGTAAATTAATAAAAAAAAAATAACGAAGTTTTATTAGCAATCTGTTTTTATAGCGTCTATATGTTTTATAAATATACATATATATAATAACAATTTTTAAAGAATATATCACAAATATATGGAGTTGATATAAATTATTATTTACTTTTTAATACGCAAAAAAAAAAAAGACGCGATCTTTTATTTATATATGTACTGTTAAGATCATCCCGAAAATGCAAAGCATTCCCTTTTTTAAATCGGCGCAGACATTAAAAAGAATAAAGATCTATTGGTGTTTGAGCTAATTTCGCTACTCTACTCGTTAAAATTTCTATAAAAAGGGAAGGGGGAAAAGAGATCGAAACAAATCATTAATCCTTTTCTCTTATTTACAATGGTCTTTACTACTCGTGATGCTTTAGTTGTATCCGCTTTTGCAATTGCTATTTCTTCTGTTCATGGTCATATTAATTTGTCTCCCAAGTATGCTGAGGTAAGTACAAGAACTTGCTAATTTTTTTCTTGTTACTGATTGTCATGTTATATAGCCTAACCAAGTATTGAATACTATGTTTCATGTTCCTCATGGATGTAATGGATCCTCTACTGTCTCTATTAGTGTTACTGTTCCTGAAACTATTACTAATCTTACAGCTAGACCAGTAGATAACTGGGTATGTGTCTTTATATATCTTGACATATATAAGTAAATACTAATATTTTTTAAAAAAAGTCTCTTGCAACTGCTTATCGCGACAGCTCAAATGCTTCTGTTAACACTATTACTTGGTCTGGTGGACTTCTTAAAGGAACTGATGCTTTTGATTTCCCTATTGTTTTAACCGTTCCTAACGTTGATTTAAGTTCTCAAGCTAATGTTTCATTTTATTTCCCTGTCGTTCAAACATGGTAAATAGAGAATTTTTGTATAATGATTTTTTCTCTTTTACTAATTTATTTTTCTAGTGAGGTTGGCTCTATCAATTGGACAAGTACTTCTACTGCTCATGGTAGCGCTGATGGTGAACCAGCACCTGCACTTATCGTTGTAAAGAATGCTACACAGGCTGCGGCAGATGCTTTGGCTATTAAAGGTACTGCTTCTGCTTCCGCTCCTGCTCCTACTGCTACTGGTAATAGCGGTAATCAAATTTATGCTGGCTTGCTCCCTGTTGTTGCTGCGATTGTAGCGCTCTCTATTTCCCTTTAAATACCTCTTTATTTTTATACATTTTGTATTTTTTAATTCTTAGTTTAAATAAAATTTCTTTTTATTATAATGGAGAATCCTCATGAAGAACAACAAAGTGCTTTATTATATAGAATTATAGCTAATGTTGTAAGTCTTTTAAAAAAAAGCTTTATAAAGAATATGTAGAGTGTTTATACTGTTTTGTCAAATAGCGAAAACTTAATCAGAATATGAACAAAGTTAATGACAAACTTGAGGTACTTTTTTTTAAAAAAAAAACTAACAACGGGAAAGTAAACTAATATATTGCGAATAGACGATTAATAAAGCAAATAGAGAAACAGAAAAGATATCCCAGGTATGGGCAGCGTATAATAGTTCAGTCAAGATTCACCTTGATAATCAAGCAGCAACTAAGAAATGATTTCTCTTTTTTTTTTTTGTAACGTCACGTAAAAATTAAATAAAAAAAACTTGGACGCGTTTTTTTTTCCATTTCTTCTTTTTTTAACTTGATAAAAAAAAATATATATATAATAGAATGAGTGAAGCAGATACAGTTATGGAAGATACACAAATGGAAGAAAATATTACACCAGAAGAATTGGTGATTAAAAAGAAACAAGAATGGATTAAACAGTTTCGATTAAAGTTTTGTGTTCGAGAAGAATTCGAAATTACAAAGAATATGATTTATCTCGATGGTAGTTTAAATCAAGAGTATGCTATTTTAAAACATTTTAAAAACTTGTATGGTTTATTAACTCTACCAATAGTTATTTTAGACCACCAAAGGGACTTAAAAAGGAAGAGGCTCGTAAATGGACTGATGTTGAAAGGGGTTTGTTGATACAAGGTATTGAAAAATATGGAATTGGTCATTTTGGAGAAATGTCAAAAGAGTATTTGCCTAAATGGGTAAGTTGCATTGTTATTATAATATATATCCTTATAAAACTAATGCATACATAAAAAAAAAGTCTACAAATGATTTACGTGTTAAAAGTATTCGATTAATTGGACGTCAAAATCTTCAAATGTATCGTGGGTGGAAAGGAAATGAACAGGATATTGCTAGAGAATACGAGGCAAACAAAGAGATTGGATTAAAGTATGGATCATGGAAACAAGGTGTACTTATATACGATGACGATGGCAATGTAGAAAAGGCATTAATAGAATATCACAAAAAGATTTAAAAAATATATATAAATTTGTTGTAAATAAGCCACACTCTGTCTATATTTTTTTTATATTTCTTTCTTTCTTTCTCTTTTTCTTTTTCTTCATACCATATACATACAATATACACTAAATGTCAGGGACAACAACTCATAAACGTAGCCTATCAGTTG
Organism: Thamnidium elegans; assembly: GCA_025201345.1. NCBI lineage: Eukaryota > Fungi > Mucoromycota > Mucoromycetes > Mucorales > Mucoraceae > Thamnidium > Thamnidium elegans. The sequence continues at coordinate 157,867 of JAIXMG010000039.1, forward strand.
AACCAGACTTGGACTCAAAACGTCCTCGTAACAATACTTTATTGACTGATTTAACAGACATTCTTGCAGAGATTAAATCAACCCCTTCTTCAGGAGAGATCTCTGCAGAATTATTAAATTCGCTTCGATTATTGATGCTTCAGATCGAAAATCTATCTACAGATGAGTCAAATACAGAAGCAAAATTTATGAAGGATGAAAGTGATAAATGTCTTGATGTTTGGTTTCAAGATTTAGTTGCACAGTGTGAAGCAGACGGTGAAGATTTATTAGAAGAACAATTATTTAACGCAGAAAGTGACAATGAAGATGAAGAAGAAGAATTGGCACTTGCTCTTGCTTTACAAGATGAAGAAGATTATTGTCAAGAAGTTGAAGTTTGTAGTAAACAATTGGAAGATGATGATGAAGAAGATATTGAAGTTGAAATTGTCTAATTCCTAATATTATGTGGTTTTTTTTTTATCCTTGTACATAACAATTAAAGAAAAAGAAAAAAAAAAGGCTTGAATATACCACAACAAATTAGATTGTATACACGTTTTAAGAAATTGTTGATAAAATTATTAGAGGAAGAATATATATAATGGGATAGGAAAAAAATGTCATTAGGGTGATCCAGTTCCTGAACGGTTTTTGATACACCTCGTACTCTTTTAATCATGCAATAAAATCTACCCTCTCTCACACTGTTAGAACAAGACGCAACTCTTTTTTTTTCTCTTTATTCTTTTCGATGCAAAGTTTTTAGAGATCAAATGTATATACTATGATGATACATGGGATTTAAATTACATGATGTTGTCAAAAAAGAAGTACAAATCGAAGGAGATATATATTTCAGTATTATACGTTAACATTATGTAAAATGTTCCCCCCCCCCAGTAGTTTTCAAGAAATAGACGGATTTAATGTGAAAATGAATGTGTAGTTATTTTTTTCTTTTTGGTAGCGAATGAAGAGGATATTATGTTTACAGTTCTTTTTTTTTAAAAACTTTCAAGTGTCATTTGTTTAGCTACATCAGTATTCTCGACCATAACCAAAAATTCCTCAAAACTAATCTTCCCATCACCATCTTTATCTGCTTCCATAATAGTTTTATCTACAATTTGCTGTAACTGATTATCTTTCAAATTACTACCGACCATCATTTTAAGTACAAGAAACAATTCACCATTTGAAATAAAACCATCCCTGTCCATGTCATATACTTTGAACGCGACTTTTTTTTTTAAAAAAAAAAGTTAATGTTTGTTGTTTCGTATATATGTTATTATTAACTCACATTCAAGTTTTTCTCTTTTGTTTCCACGAGCACTGAAAGCACTAAGTCCCTTAATAAACTCATGAAAATCTACATCTCCCCCTCCATCTTCATCAAAAATAGCAATCATACGAGAAGCTAAAGGGTTATTGGCAATTTGAGGAATAGAAAGGAATTCTTCTTTATCAATAGAACCTGAATTATCTTTATCCAACTTCATAAAACGTTTATAAAGACGTTGAATTTCTTCTGCAGAAACTAGGTAAATTACGTTTTAGTATAGGGTTATTATTTTATTTGATATTATTGTTTTACAGTTGGAGGAATTAACCATATCCTCAAGTTGTGAACCAGATTGACCCATTTTTCTTTTTCTTTTTTTTATTGTTGTAAAAGAAGAGCGAGAAACAAAAAAGGAAGGAAAATATAAATCCATAACAAAACAAAACAAAAACGAACCCGTGTCCCTTTACAGTCACAAGTAAATTCTCTCAGTTTGTAAGAAAATGCTTTGGGCAAAAAAAAAAGGGTTTTTGTCTAATGTGAAACAAAGCTTTCAATACGACAACATATATAGACCTCCTTGGATGGGAGGTACCAGCTAGGCTTTACATTTGGTAGCATGTATAAAAAAAAGTAGTGATTTTATGGTAAATTTAAAGTTTTTTATTGTACAAAATTTTTGGGGGGTGTGGGAGGGGGTGTTAAATAATGAAAACTTTAATGATGGAAAAGTCTCAAGTTGGTATGAACAAGAACCATATCGTTGTTGTTAGCAGCTTCAATAACAACAGCATCTTGAACTGAACCAGAAGCAGCAGCAACGTACTTGGCACCGGAACGATGAGCACGGTAAATATTATCAGAGAAGGGGAAGAAAGCATCAGACGAAACAACAGTATCAGTAAGCTTGCTCATCCATTCCTTACGTTCTTCTTCAGTTAAAAGAATGGGGACAGTGTTAAAATTAGCCTTCCAAGCTTCAAGTTCAACACCTTCACCAACTTGGTTAGTAACAAAGAGATCGATGGCATTAGACTTATCAGCACGCTTAGTACCCTTCTTGAAATCAAAGGCAAGTACCTTAGGATGATGACGCATCCACCAGTTATCAGCCTTATCACCAGCAAGACGAGTACAATGAATACGAGATTGTTGACCAGCACCAAGACCAATGACCATACCATTCTTGGCGTAACAGACAGAGTTGGATTGAGTATATTTAAGAGCAATAGTAGCAACAATTAAATCATTAACAGCTTCCCTGGGTAAGTTCTTGTTCTTGGTAACAACATTGGTGAAAAGAGAAGCATCAATCTTACAATCGTTTCTCTTTTGTTCCAAATATAAACCGTAGACTTGTCTGATCTCTTGTTGTTCAGGAGTATAGTTGGGATCCATTTGAAGAACACAGTACTTACCGTTCTTTTTCTTCTTTAAGATCTCAAGAGCCTCGTCATCGTAACCAGGAGCAATAACACCATCAGAGACTTCACGGTTAATAATTTTAGCGGTGGCAATGTCAACCTTATCGGATAAAGCAATGAAATCACCGAAAGAAGACATACGATCAGCACCACGAGCACGAGCATAAGCACTAGCAAGAGGAGTCAAAGGAACCTTCAAGTCATCAACTTGATAAACCTTTTGGTCAATTTCGTTTAAAGGAAGACCAATAGCGGCACCAGCAGGGGAAACGTGTTTGAAAGAAGCAGCAGCGGGAACGCCAGTCGCTTCTTTAAGTTCCTTAACCAAAGCCCAAGAGTTTAAGGCATCCAAGAAATTGATATAACCGGGAGAACCGCTCAATACTTGAACAGGTAACTTACCATCCTTAACAAAGATTTGAGCAGGGGCTTGGTGGGGATTAGCACCATAACGAAGAGTCATCATGGCGGAGTCCTTGGAGTATTGGTGACGGAAGTAATCGGCAATAGCGCTATCGTAATCGGCAGTTTGGTTGAAAGCCTTTAAGGCAAGAGAGTTACGGGTCTCTTGAGTAATCTCACCAGATTTGAGTTCTTCAATAATCTTGGAGTAGTCAGTAGGATCAGAAACAATAGAGACACGAGCGTGATTCTTTGCGGCAGCACGGAGTAAAGTAACACCACCTTTTTTTAAAAAAAAAAAGAGTTAGCTTTGCATATTTAGAAATATATATATACATATTTTTTTTTTACCAATATCAACTTCTTCAACAGCTTGAGGAATAGTAACATCGGGCTTAGCAATGGTCTCCTTGAAAGGGTAAAGATTACAGACAACAATATCGATCTTTTCAATGTGTTGTTCGGCAAGATCCTTTTCATCACTTTCAATGTTACGGGCCAAAATACCTATAAAAAATTTAATTAGTAAAAAAGATAGAAGTTTTTCTAAGTAGTGATAACGTACCACCATGAACAGCAGGATGTAAAGTCTTGACACGACCACCCAACATCTCGGGAGCCTTGGTAATCTCAGAGACATCACTAAAACAATAAAATAAAATAAGCGAACGCGATATATGTATGTAAGTAGTTTTTACTACTTTACCCAATAGGGATACCAGCTTCACGAACAAGTTTGGCAGTTCCGCCAGAACCGAGCAAACGAACGTTTAAAGCGTGAAGTTCCTTGGCGAAATCAAGCAAACCAGTCTTGTCATAGACGGAGAGAATAGCTATTTCAAAATATTTTAACGCGTAAGTTTTCTCTTTTGTTTTGTTAGTTAGTTAAGGAGACTTACCAATTTTTTGAGACATATTTTATTTCTTGAAAAGTTGAAGAAAAAAGAAAAAATAGATGGTTTTTTTGGCACTCTTTTAAAAAAATGTCAAGATTCTATGAAAAAAAAAAGTGACTGTTTAGATGTTGGTCATAACTTTTTGATTCAATCTTAGATTCGCATACAAGCTGGGTCAGAATTGCATTTTTTTTTTTTTTTTTTTTTTTTGGTAACAAAAAGAAGGGTTCTATGCTATCGATGGAAAGAAAGGAGGTGTATTAGTGCAGATATCTAAAGAAAAAACACTGTTTTTTTTTGGTATACTATACAATTGTAAAAAGGTATACATGTATATAAAGAGAAATGTTTATTTAAAAAATACTAGCAACTATATTAGGATTACCATGATAAAGATTAACAGCTAATCGGTAAAATGAAAATCTTTCCATATAAAGGTACCCGGTTAAAATATAAGGTACAACAAATAAATGAGCAGTAAATGACATGCTTGCGATAGCATACACTTGTCCTAATAAACCACCTTTAAAGAACTTATCACCGATACTAATTGAACATACTTGAATAACAAAAAATAAAAATTGCATACCGCAAACGGGTAAAGGAGATCCGAAATAAAGTGAAGTTCCGGTGGCAGCAAATAAAAAGTATTCGTGCATAATACCAGACATGACAAATACAGCTAATGCTGGTAACCAACGAGGTGGCTTACAGTTAAATAATAATTGAACTGTGAATCGAATAGGTCGATATCCTAATCGATAAAAGCAATCGTTATAAAAAGTATGCCATCTTCTACCCCAAAAATCTCTTAATGAATGTGCTGACCATGGTGAATTAAATAAAGGTGGCATATTTAATGTCTCTTCTATATATGATTTCACTTTTCGGATTCCTTCTACTCTCTTCAAAATTGCTTTGGTCTTGACGATATTCTTTGTGTTTAATTTATTTCGGTCTTTACCTAATTGCCACATTTCTATTGTTGGTAAACATTTGTAAATGATGGCATAGATAATCATGATGGCATCACATGTGACTTGTAATTGCATTTGGATATATACACAGAATAACATACACATGAGGGTACTGATAAGAATGGTACTGTAAGTGATAGGCTGGTCAGATGCTAATGTGGCTGCCTTAGTATGTTGACCCAAATAATCTAGTACTTTGGAAACCAATGCAGAATATACTTTAATTGGTCGTTCTGAATCACAGTAATTGAAGGTAAAGTCAATTACGTCAAACACAAGTTGGTTTTTAATCATTGTCCATATCAAATGCCCTAAACGAGTGTCTACATACTCGTCGGGACGGGGTTTAATTGATGCCGTATTGGTTGGGGTAGATTTTCTCCAATCTGATAAAGTATAGATAAATGGTCTTCGACGTCTTTCGTCCATGCTCATAGAGAATACCCAAACACCCATCTTCATTGAACTGGCCCAGGCCCACACTGAAGTAACCATTAAACAAAGGTATGGGAACTGACCTGCGTAGTATATCGGTATTGTTAATTCGGCAAACCAAAGTAGTGCTAAAATAGATTCTTGGATAATATTTCTTTTCTTTACTGGTAGTGATAATATCATAAATATTATACTGGGTGTAAATACTGTGGCAACATATGCTGGTACGCTCATAGGGTAACTAGCCGTTATATCTGATGACATGTTTTTCTTTTAGACAAAGTGTATATGTACAAAAGAGAAAAAAAAAAAGAAACAAAAAGAAAAAGACTTTTTTAGTATCCTTTTATATATATTAGGGCCAGCCAAAATATCTCCGGTTAAACTTGTGAAATAAAACCCCTTTTCTTTTTATCCACTTCCTCCTCCTTAGTCATGCAAAAAAAAAAAAAAAAAAAAAAAAAAAATTAACGTAGTTCTGCTGATGGTTCAGCATGATTTTACAAAATAAAACTATCAGGATACAGTATTATTTGGTAATGGATATTAATATCACGCCTATTTATAAGAAAGATAATGTTAGATATAATGCGCAGTGATATAATGTACTTGTATATTTTTACCGTATAATCCTGTATCTTCTACTTAGAAGAGCCCGGTATGTAAATTAAATAAAATAAAAACATGGTTACTTATAATAAATTGAATATAAAAAGCATTTATTAAATATATACTTAACTTGTGTGTAATATATGTACACATTTTATCTTCAGTTTTCATAAGCAAAAAAGAGTGAGAGACGGGATTTCAAGTATAAATGACGTAGACATAAATCATTAAATATATACATATTCAATTGATAATATGAAGTGGTGCTTCTTTCACTTTAAAAATATACGTAAACCTATTTACCCAGACGCTGGATCTTATATAAATACCAAAAGAGAGATTAAATTCGCAAAACTACAAGAAGAAACCAGTAGTAACACAAGTAAGCCTACTGGGAAAAGAGATAAAAATGCACTGTATATGTAACAGTATACATTTTAACAGAATACTCAAATTGATTACAGGTCTAAAAAAGAAAAGATATAGCCAAAGAGAAAAAGGAAAATAGCGTGGCTAAAAGAAACAGAACTGCTTCGAGTATATCCGCCTTGATATGCAAGTCTTGCCAATCTAGTGATCATTCTACAGCAGAAAGCAAGTTTAAAGATTCTACAAGTAAAAAACAGCAATGATTTTTAAAATTGTGAAGACTAATTTTCCTTTGTATCTAACTTGCCTTTTTTGTGACATTAAAAATGTCCAGGCGTGGAAAAATAAATTTCCAAGTTCAGTTGTCGTCATATCATGATGAATGTTTACTGTTTTTTATTAAGATGAAAAAAAAAACTTTCTTTTGATTCTAAGCTCAGGTCCAGTGTAACATGACTATCACCATTTTTAATGCGAAATATTGTCATATAGTAACAAGGACATGCTTCCCTTTTTTTTTATTTCATTGCATCTATATTTTGGTTACTATGGTAACAAATTGCATATATGAATGAAATTTATAATATAATAACTGGTTTTTCCGCAAGAGACTTATCTTTTTACGATAAATAATAAAGACTAATGTTTATCCCATAGTATCCACTACTAAAAAACTTTAAATAATAAGAAAAAAAAGGGTTTAATATATAGTACAATGGGTAAGATGTTATGCTTTAATAAGTTTCTTTAACTTCTTCTTTAGGAGGTATACGATCCATATCGCCTTCAGTGAACTCGGTATTCATTGATTTAATCCACTCTACTTGAATCTCAAATGGGCCTTCTTGACGATCCATTAATGAAATACCTACTGTCTTTACTTTTTGTCTAAACATTTCAATTTGATCTTCTTGAATCATACCATTATTTGTTAAAATAAAATCTTTGAAAGGAATCTAATTTCAAAATAAAATTCAGCCATATTTTAACTAAATATCATTCAATTACTAATTTACCATGACAGTTTCCCATTGTCCTGGTGTACGTAAGAATAATCGATGTTGAAATAAATCGGTTTTGACAACACCATCAGTTTGAATATTAACAAAATACTTTCTTTTATCTCCTTTGACATGTAAAGTTAAATAACGAAATAAACTGGTATCCCAACAAGGTGTACCAAACATAGTTTGGTCTTTCGGTTTAGTACGCATAGCTGCGTACCCACTTTGTTTGATCTCTCGATTAGCTGGAAGTTCTAACGAGATCTCTCCGTAAAATTTGCCTACACCTTCTGGTGTTATTTCTAAACTAGCTGTACTGAAACCTCCAATATCTTTATCGCAACCAACTACCCATTGTGAAAGATCTTTTTCTGTCTTTAAGGCTGCCATTGGCATTTCCTTTTGCCAACCGCGAAGGCCGTCCATATTCAAGGCTTTTATAATAATTACTTTTTCGGTTCTTCTTTTTTTTTCTAGCACTTACCCTTTAAACTTGACTCTGCTACTTCAACAGCTGTTCTACGAATTAATGAAAACATGGTTTTAAAAAAAGAAGGCAAAAAATAAAAAGCGTGTTTAATTTAACCCTGGTGAAGAAGATATAATCTCCGCTATATAATATAGAAATGGTAAACGCCATTTCGATTAGAAAGAAAGGGATTGAAAGTGGCGGAAACGTATATTAGGTTTTACTGTTTCCATAGATACCCAAATATTTGTGCCGTAAAAAACCGTGATATCTGTCTATATTGCTTCTTTCATGTTTGTTTAGTAATCACTTTTTTTTTCTTATTTAAATCACTTTCCCTCTATCTATTTTTTCCTTTTTTTCTTAAAATGCATTGCTAGCTATCATGTTAAGTAAAAAGTTTAACTCTTTTTTTTTTAATTGATTATCAATATCAATGCATTCTTTTCAACCGTTTAATTTATAGAAAAAGGCTTTGATTAACCATTTTTTTTTTAGCCGTTCTTGTTATATAATCGCTATACGTCTAGAACCTGTGATTAGAAAAGACGAAATCTCGATTTTTGGTTGAAAGGTTCGATATGTATACAAGAACTTGTGACCTTATACGAGAAAAAAAATGTGGTTTTTGCGATCGACGTATATTTCCTAATCGTATTACTATTTACTATTTTCACAAATTATTGGCACAGAATGAGTTTTTTTTTGACACAATGTGCTATTTTTTTTTTTTCTATGTGAGCCATTTTAAAAAATAAAAACTGTGTCTACACTGTGCGAATAATTTGTAGAAATGGTGTATAGCAAATTTTCAAAGAAAAGCCAGATCACTAGTTTCATTTTTTTTTTTTTTTTACCTCATTTCTCGTCAATAATTGTAATTTCTATGGTTGCTTGCTCAATCGTTTAGTTCGGTACCTGACTACAGATACATCTCGTAAATTAATAAAGTAAGATGGTTTGCCGAGTTTTTTTTATATAATAGTGGACATCACATCAAAAATAAATAAAAAAAAATACAATGTATCAGAGAGAAAAGTTGATCTTTTTACTGTATACAGGGTGTAGTAGAAAAAAAAGTTTTTTATTTCAAAATAATCTATCCGCAATGACCAAAATTTCCTTCTTGTATGATACAAGTTTCAGTATCTGGACAATCATGTAAGCCTACAATACAGGGTCTTCCCCCTTCTGTTAACTAGAGTTAGTATATTTCGAGTGAATATATATATGTACATATCTTACCAAGTACAGCTGCAGCTTGGATATAGGAAATAAGACAGACAAACATAACCATAAAAATAGTCTTGTAATACATATTTGTATATATATGTATATGTATAAAAATAAAATAAAAAGAGAGAGAGATTGATAAAGTCAAATTTTTATTCAACTCGGTTGTATTTATATAATACGTATACAACAAACAAATACTTTTTTTTTTTAATATCTATATACACATGCAAAAAAAAAAAAAAAAAAAAAAAAAATATGAATATCTCTTTTTTTTTATGTTTCACCTTTGACCAAATTATGCCGGTACATAAACACGAATGATCGATTGCTATTTCAACTGTGTTAACCAAAATGACGATGTAATCTCTCACTCTTGACCGGTGTCACGTTTTTTTTTTTATTTAAATTATCATTATTTTTACTCGACGCGTTCTATGATAATTCCAATTGAATCAAATAAAAGCTTAAAAATACTATCAAACAGTTACTATTCTACGAAAAAAAAAGTGTAACATTTAATTTAAACAGAAAATGTTTCTTTTATAAATATATATTCATAAATAAAGGGATTTGGTAGTTATAATCTTAGAAGGATATACAGATATATATATATATATAAAAATAGCAATAGATCTTGGCTTCTATCATTGTTGGCTAATTTAGGTATACCGTGTTTATTACGGCTATGGGTTCGTATTTTATGGCTCTTCGGAAACTTGCTAGAGCGTTGTCTCTCTAAAAAAAACAAAAGGAGTTCATCATATATTAGTTGGGGCGTTAATATCTCGCTTCACCAATACACGGCATGCATTACAAGAAAGGAAATAGAAGACGCGGATATTAATAACTCTATCCCTCTCTTTAAGTTTCTAATAGAAGAACGTATACCTCTGTAAATGTCGCATATATTAGTATAATATATTGTTCTGCCAATCATATGGCTTACCTCCCTAAAAAAAAATATAGCAATGATTATCTTCACAATGATCTTTTTCTTGTATATAAAAAAAGACACTCTTTTAAATAATCATATTATACTAAATCATCGGTATCGGAGACAAATTATTTTGGTTTGCAACAAAAAAGTAGTCTCTATCTCTCTTCACGCGTTTTTAACTTGCACAAATAATATCAAAACACTATCGTTTGTTGTTTGAGGTAAACCATGTTGACTACCAGAAAAGAACTTTCTACCTAAAGGAGTTTCGATCCGAATAAAACACTGTGGTTCTAGTTGGATTAAAACAGACTTATTACAATTCCAAGTGATCAGAACAAAGTTTATATTTGGCATATCAAGAATTATCTGGATACCATTCGTTTTCGTTGCATAAATGAAGTTTTTCTAGGTTCGAGATCGAAAAAGAGAAATTTCTGAGGTGTTCAAGGTTTAGATCAGGCTCTAATATTTTAATTGAAAGAGGCTTTAATTCAGTGTTAATATCATAGGGTATATATTCTATAGCAAATTATAGCGTTTTATATTATAATTCTTGTAACGAATGGCATGAGATTATAATATGATAGAGAAAGGAGTCACCAAACGAAGGTTCGCAAAATCCCCTTTCTGTTATCTTGAGTGATTCGATGTTACGTCCTATAGCACCTATAACACGTAGTTGATCCATTTTACGCTGTATTGGATCCGTATAAATTGCTATTGATGTAGTATTATTTTTAAATGTCACTAATGCCCTAGGAGCAGAGCTGCCATAGTCATAACTTTTAAAATGAATGGTGTTACGCTCTTTTAATTATAAGAGTAACACAAGCTATTAATTTTTATATAAATACTCCTTCCTTTTTATTCAATAAAATGGAACGAAGGTTCTTGGTAAAATAAGTTTAATAACTTCACTACTTGGTTTTCCTAAATACTCCTCTGTAATTCCTCGCTGATTGACTCCCATTTGTTTTAATACATTTCTCGGAGAACAACAGATCTAGGATTAATTGCAGATATTTCATTATCATAAGTCAAAGTAAACTTCATTTCTTTTATTCTTCGTGAATATATTTATATTCCTCACACTCTTTGAACTGATATAAGTCCCATTGTAAATTATACTTTGCTCGACTATACTTTCTTGAAAACTCGTCGTTGAATATCGCTTTTCATAAATAAATAAATAACCTATAAGTCTTTCTAAGTTGACAACTAATAGTCTAGTGCTCACTACATCTATTACATTTTATATTATCTGTTGTTTTATACACTTTTAATAATCTTTTCCAAACTTTAAAACTTTTTATCCTAAGCTGTATCAATGGGTATATTTCTTTTCGTGTTTGTCTTTATTGAAAATATATCCGAAACTTTATATAAAACTTTTCTTAATAATTTAAAGGTGACACTAAACGTTTTTATAGTGTATGGGTATTGTAGAAATGATGCCATTACCTCGGTTGATATAGTAGAATATGTAAACATGTCTCCACTGATAGGCGGTGCAATAGTTAAATCTTAAAGTTTTGGAAACTTTTGCATAATATAATTTAAACGTGTATCACTACATAATGTACTCCAAGGACAGTCTAGTTTATATACATCATTACGTGGCTGAATTATGTCAGGAAGCTCTTCTTTAATATATTTAAAAGTTAATCTATCCAGGCCTACTATTATCGTGTTTGGTTATGCGCAATTATCAATAATATTATCGTAATGAGATAAGCCATGTCCGAAAAGGCTAATAATTTTCAGACTTCTTGCGTTGATAAATTCGTTGATGCGAGTAACAAGTTCATAACTTCCAAATGCTTGTATAGTATTTAATACTAAAGACGTTAAAGATTCTTTGAATAGTAAGGTAGTAAATGAATATAATTTAAAATTCAAACTATTAGGTTCTGGTAAAAACTGTAAGTATTTTAATCGACCTTGATAAGCTGCACCATTAAGTTGGAACCAAAATGAATAATTAGGTTGTAAAGTAAAAAAAGCTTGTAATGTTGTAAAAGTGCATACATAAACGCATGATCATTCCAAACTACTGGAATTAATTTCTCCCTAATTAAATCATTTAGATCAACTGACCTAAACAAGGAATATTGGTGATGGCAAGTATATATCGTTCACATTTTTCTTTCGAATCGAGAGTAACTGATGCTACACGCCATAGTTTACTGATAATTTGACATTGCAATAAGACTTTTTTCTCCAGCAAAATAAATGAAATGCTTAATACTTCGAAAGGTAACTGGTTCATTCAAGTAGTAAAACTTATTTTTATTTTTTATACTTTTCCTTTTGTTTTAAAGCAAAATTTTAGCGTTTTTGTTCTTTGTTGGTTTCTCTTTATTTTTTTTTATGTAACTACATAAAGTCCACTTTTTCTCATATTAAATGATTTTTTAAAATGTCTAGTTATTTTTATACTCTCTTTATATTATATTGCATTAATTTTAATGTTGTTAAAACTAAGAAAGAGGTACTAAAAACTCTATCTACGTGTTCTACGTCTTTATATTACCGTTTTCGTCACCCCACAAGGCTCGAAATTCATTCAATTGTAAGTAAATAATATGAACGGTAACTATTTGTTAGCATTATTAAAACGATGTGCACTTATTTAAATCAATTCGTTTGTTCTACAACAAAGAAAGATTGTTGTATTTGAGTTTGTAAGCCAACATAATATTTCACTTTGTTTTCTAATACTATGTACTTTCTACAGTAAGTGATTGGGTTAAATGGCCTGACGTTGATAAAAATTCTAAGTGAGATAAAGTTGTGTCGTTACTGCGTATTCCAAATCCTAACGTGGGTACGTTATTTTTAAACTTCATGATCATTTTGTTTGAATTGCGATAGTTTGCAATATAAGATATAGTTAGTCTTTCAAGTTTTGGTTGGTTTGCATAAGATCTATATAGACATTTATTAAATATGACTTTTCTAATGGTGTCAGAAGAAATTGGTTGTGTTTCTCTGTCTAGATAGGGGTTGTATAATATAGTGAGGTCTTGTAAGTTTGGTAGTTTTTACATGATGTATTTTAATTGATCGTCACCTTTTATCAACTCCCAATTGCAAACTAGTTTATTAATATCCGAACGTTTAGAAATAAATATAATACGTAGATTTTCTTTTTGAACTTGACGTTTTAAAGGATACAAACGAACTGAAAATGATTTCAGGCTTTGACAGCTTTCAATTAACCTATCAAAATTATATAATGCTCGGTCGGTATGATTTCCAATACTAAGATGTTGCAAGTTTGGAAATTCGCATATACGATCCAGTACTAATTGGTAGGTTGTTAGAGTACTCCATTGACTGGTTACCATAGTATCGCCTGTATCGCATAATAATAAAGTAGTCTATGAGTTTTAAAAAATGAAATGGTACGGATATAATCACCAATTTTGGCAACTCGAATGAGAGATAATTATTTTAAATGAGCCAATTCTCCTTCTTTAACTACGTACATGAGTCGGACCCAAGCTTCAGAAGCAAGATCAGTAACACACAGTTCTTGAATATTGGGACGACAAGATAAAAGTGCATCCAATAAACTAAATTGATCCCATACTTCATATTTTTCTGTTTCAGAAAGGTGCTATTGAACATCGATTATCTTGACGTAACTTGAAAGTCTCTGGGAATTTGAAATGGTACGAATGAAAAAATTAGGATGGTACTGTTTTAAAGTGATACTGAAATAAAGAAGTTCTACAGATGCTTCGTAATATTTCGTATTGACAAGTTGACACTATAATAAGTCAGTGTATGGTAGATGTTTAAATATTTTGTTTACGATTTCAAAAGGAAGATTGACCATTTTACTAAAGAAATGTTTTTTTAGTTTTTAGTTTTAATTTATATGCAGCAGGTTTTTTTTTTTTTTTTTGTGATTTATATATATATATTACAACATTAAGCAGGTTATTGGTATATCAACAATATAGTTTTTAAAAAGTAGTAATTTTATTTGAAAAAAAAAAAAAGAGGAGGGAGGAACAAAAAGTTAAAAAGTCCAAATGTATGTCTTCTCTTTTTCAGCACGAGACAAATCTCTAATTGTAAGTTTAAACTTATCCAATTTATGACAAGTGATATCGAAATACAGCTTTCCAAAAGATTGTGTGTAGTATTGTTCTGTTATTTTAAACATTCCTTTTTTGCTACCTGTATAAAACCTTTCGCCTAACGCAGTGTTTGTTCTAATATAACATCTTATTCTGTCATGAACAATACCGGAAGAAGATTCACCAGACCAGCTTAACATATTTAATCTTGTGTTAGTCATAGTCATTCGAATATTGCGAGTGCTATTTAATCGAAATGTCTTTTGATCAATTAAAAAAAGTAGTTCCAGGTTTGGTAGGTTTAAAGAAAGTCGGGTTAAGTAATCAAATGACACGTCAGAACCATGAATGCTCATAGTAACAGCTTTTAAATTTTTATGTTGGAAGTTTATAAATTCGGGTAATTTCATATCGATGGGTTTATGACATGTAAAGGTCTGCAGCGAGTGACATGATTCAAGTATTTGATACAGATGACGTTCATTGGTATTGTTTTTTATATCGATCGATTGAACTCTTCTACCTATTTTCGATATGAAATCGATATGAGACGGATAAAAGAAATCTTCTATAGGTGAAAAATAAAATGTTGCTAGATCATTTTCGAAATTGATAACTAAACCATTTGAGTTTCCTTCCAAGTATTTATAATCTATGCAAATATTTGTACCGAAGCCTGTGGTTCTCATAAGCTCTATCCAGATATTCATCACATTGTGTTTTTGTAAAGCAAATTCTAATCTGAAGTTTGGTATGGTTAGGGTATATTGTAAGAGTTTGACCATTGCTTCGGCTGATACTGAGTTGTTAAAACCGTTGACGTTGTAAGGACCCAATGGAACAATAAAACTTTGAAGGCTGGGAAATTTTTTAATGATATATTCTAATTGATAATCTTGATTTATAAAACCCCAATCACATACAAGCGTATGAATTTCAGGACGTGGTAAGATTACGTTCGGTGTTAAAGTTTTGGTAGGTAGCGTAGAAATGACTAAATGAAAAGTTAACGATTGGATTGATTTACAACTTTCAATAACCGTATCAAAGTAGTCAAGCTGTTGGTTGTCATAAAGACCAAAGTGAAGATGAGTTAGGTTACAAAATTCATCTATACGAGATAGGATGATTTGGTAAGATTTTGAGTCGACTGTAGAATTTGATTCAGAGGGGGTTCTTCGGTCTGTAAGAGTTAAACTGGTCAAGGTTTTTTTATATAATAAGGCGCAAAGGATGTATCAATCAAGGGTGTTAACAGATGGCGCTGGTAAGACCTGTAAGTTAGCAAATGTATTGCGCTTGGCTGCGGAGTGCATACGAGACCAAAATTGAGAACACGTATTTTTTGCTATTATTTTAGTTATATTAGGACAGTAGTTGATTAATGCTTCTATTAGGTTACAGCTGCCCCAAAAGTTTATATCTTCGTATGAAGCAAACATACTGCCGACATCAATTGATTTAAGATACTTTGCTCGCTGGGGTGAGCTAGATATAGCATTTACGTATCGTAAGACTTTAAAGTAGGAGTTAACAGTGACTTTTGAATAAAGTGATTGAAGTGAATATTTGTTCCAATTATTGTTTGCAAGTTGGCATTTAACTAAATCATTTGGAGATAAATAACTAAAAATAACAGCTAACACTTCGTTGGGGAAGTAATTCATTTGGATAAAGAATTTATTTATTTTTGAAAAAGAATATATGGATATATGGGTATATATATATATATATATATTTATTGTTCTTTATTTAAGGTATAAACATGTCCTGTTGTATATTATTTTAAATAAAAATGCCAATATTTACTTCGTTCTATTAATCATGGTCTCTTTATTATATTAGATAATAGATAAAAGAGTTCAATAAAACTATCAACATTTTAAAGACAATATATATTTAACGGTCAACATATTTAATCGAAGTGGGGAGGGGAGGTTGCAATGTAATAGTACCAAATTTAAGTTTAAAGTCTCGAAGCTCTTTACAAACAATGCAAACACGTAACTGAGACCTAGCACTTGAATAGACATGTTTTGAAATAGGTAGTAGACCATCTAAGTTAACCATAAAGAACTTATCTTTTAAAAATGTTTTTACTTGAATGTAGCAACATATATCTTGATCTATCAAAAGAAGAGATTCAGCTTTGTAGATCCAAGTTATCAGATCAAAGTCTATATTCGGCATTTCAATTTTGATTTGGCGACTATGCTCGATATGCGGTTTATACCGAATGGCAAAATGAAGTTGTTTGAGTTTTGGTATAGTTGGAGCGAGTTTCTTGAGGAATAACACATATGGTTTAGCGTGATCTATACAGACTGAAAGTGACCTTAATGGGAAATAATTATCGTAAACTTTATGAATTTTTTTATAGATAAAGGTAGTATCGAAATCAAGCTCGAGTAAGGATGGACACAAGTCTAGCACTTGATATATATAATCTGGGTTTCTGTATGTCTTACTGAATGTATCGCTTTTACATAAATAATGTTCCTTTCTTATTTGTAACGAACCAATATACGTCCCTGCTTTCTCTAAAAACTCTTTACCTGGCAACTTTTCTTTCATACAAATGTAATAGTTTAAGTATACAGTAGTTTGGTCTCTTTTAAATCTGGCCGCCGGGTTACTAGTATAAGTAAAATTCTGTTCTATATTGAAAATCAAGCGAACATTGTCATTGGCACCTTTTATTTCTGCAAGATTTTTCCAGACATAATATATGCTTTCTGGACCTAAAACTAAGGTAACATCAAAGGTTTTTATGGTAAATATATATTTTACGAAATTGATGAGCGTAACTACCGAAGGACGCTGACTTGGTGTATATTCTGGTCGATTGTAGATACAATCTAACCCTAATCCTTCTTTAGAGTAAAGCGAGATGGTCAAGGCTTTTAAGGCGGGAAACTTCTTGATGGCATAATTTAATTGGTTATCGAAACCTATTAATTCCCAATGGCAGCCGAGACTTTCAGCATTATTGTGCGGTTGAATTAGTAAAGGTGGGTCTTGTATTACGACATTATTATTTATAAGATTCGTATGATATGTATAAGTGCGCCGATTAATATCATTTGTACAAACCGCAGATATACCAGCTTTAATGTATTTTTGATTAGAACAATGATTAAGGACTGTATCGTAATGACTTAGGCCACAATTTCTAGAGCGCTTAATATATATAGTGGTCAAGCTTTTAAAGTGTTTGATATGAGTAATAAGTGAATTGTATGCGTTTGTATTGGTTGATCCTTCGAATACTAGAGACTTCAAAGTCTTACTGAGAAGTAAAGCAACATAAGCATAATATTCAAAGTCCAAAGCGGAAGGTATAGGTAAATGCTGCAAGTATTTAAATCGACCTTGATCTGCTGTATAGCAAAGTTGAGTCCAAAATTCTGCGGTCGATTCTGTAGCTGACAACTCTGTTATGTTTGGAAAATGTAAAAGTATTTTGTAAGTTCGAATGGAAGAGCCTGTTGGTTGTTTAGCGAAATAATATCCTAGGTCAATCGATTTAAGATATAGAGCTAGATAAGGATAGGTTGACACAGTATTTATATACCGTTTGTAACTAAAGTCTGATTTAATTTTAACTTTAGAGTATAGTTGCTTTACAGAGGCTTTTCTCCATTGTTTATTTGTAAGTTGACATTGTAATAATTGCTTCGCATCTAAGTGATTAAAAATAATGGTTAATACTTCGTTAGGAACCATAAATGTAAAAACAAAAAGAGATAACTGTCTCTTTTCATTATTTCGCTGTTTCCATTTAAATAGAAAGTAATGGTGTGGTTTTTTTGTTTTGTTTATTGATATAAAATCAAACAGTAATGTTTTAAAGTAACTTTTTTTTCTCGTGGTTTTTTGTTTCATTTTATTGATGTAAAATACGCACAATGTCAGAAAATGCTTCAAAGTAGTGGTATGCTTCTTTTTTAACAATTAACAACAAAGATTCCTTATCAACACATGATACTTGTAATTTTAATCAACGGAATAAAAGTTATTATTCGTTTTATCAATACTTAACCATTTGTTTTTAGAATAAAAAAATGTAAAAGCGTTTATATATTTATATAAAAGAAGAAGGGTGTAAAAAAAGAAACTTGGGTCCCCATTTATGCGTAAAAATTATTTTGTAAAAAAAAAAGGGAGGAAGAGGGTGGAGGGGGGGGGAATAAAGGGGGATGAAATTTAATGATTAGAAGACAACAATTTCCTTGCTTCTAATTCCATTGTATGTTTACAGGACTCATCTAACCCTTTTGACCAACCTGTGGTGGGTGATTGGATCCAGTCTTTCCATCGATTAGTGGTCTTTTGTACTGTGTTATTTGAATGTGGGCGAACAAAGATGTCTTCAGAACCAACAATATAATACATGTGGTATGTCTCTTGGTCAATTTTGTATTGTAGTTTTGAACGAACGAATATTTTATTCAAGTGTTCGTCTTGAGGTCTCAAGTTACTGTATATTATATTTAGTTAAAAAGAAGTACGTTTTTAAATATGTATATAGACTTACCGAGTTAAGAATGTAGGCTTCATTTTAGAGGTGTCAATACCTTCTGTTGTATTCACCCAATCCATATAACTTGCAACATAATCTTGGTACCTGTCTTCAGCTGTAGGTTCCAACATGTAATCATCTTTACCGATTAATTGAATGGTCATATTCTTAATCTCATTATCCTATATAAAACCATGTTAAGTTTATAATAACCAAGAAAAAAAAACAAGGGTAACTTACAAAGTTAATCTTGTAAAGGTTTTCTTCTGATCCAACTACATCTTCAGCTCTTAACCTATAGACGGATAAAATTCTAGGTGACATGGATTCCAGTCCTTTGTCACTTCGGAAGAGTCGAATTAATTCAACAGATTTAGGATCAACAGTGATGGCTTGAATTTGTTTCACCATGGAATGAACAAGTTTATCAATTGTGAAAATAAGATAAGCATCTGTAACAAAAATATATCGTGTATGTTCTTCAAATACTTGTTGGTCAATGTCTCCATCGAAGAATTTATCAATCATGTCTAAAACTGCGTTGTAATATCCTTTTGAAACATCGACATCTATTTTTTAATTTGGTTTAGTATTTTTTTTAAAAAAAAATACATATATATATATATGTTTTACCATCAAATCTGCTACTGTATAACCCAAGATCGCGTGCTACCTTATTGACACGTTTACCCATATTGGGATGTTTTTCCATTTCGGTATCGAGTTCACGTAGTTTACCAAGTCTTTCATAAAGCATCTACTCGTTTTTAAAAAAAATTAACTTATTTCCCTTTCTCTCTCCAAAAAAAACTTACTTCATAAAGTCTAAAGAAACAATAAAACGTAGTGTTACAAAAGAAACTATACAAAACTCTCTTCTTAACACCAGGAGCAATAGCTGCCGCTGCTGCTGCAAACAATTTATCGCCCAAAGCATCTTCCTGTGTAACAGCAGAGACAGTAGCATCAGTCAAGGTAGAAATGACTTGGGCGGTTAAATCTCTACCGTCTTTCTCTTCGGTCTTGACCTGTACATCGTTGGACACAAAAGGAGATGGGGACCTTTCAGCTTGCGTATCTAACGTGTTTTGGTTCTTTGTCAGGACATCACGTAACAAATCCATTGTATGCTCATCTTCGTGGTGATTACGCGACGATCTACCGGATCTTCTACGCGATGGAGACATGGATCTCTTTCGAGGGGATCTACCAATATCGGATTCCGATTCTTCTGTATTTGTCGAATGGTTATCATCATCTTCTTCAGCCAAATCATCTTCTTCCATGTCGTCGGTATAATGTGTCATGCCTTCAGGCACAACATCATCTACTTGGAAACAAAGCGGAATAAAAGTTTGAATAAAAGTCCTAATCTTTTCTCTGTCACTACTAGAGTATCCAGATTGTCTATCGATAAATGAATATATAACTCTTGTTACGTCTTTAAATACTTGAGGGTCCTTAAATTGAAATTGGAATTGGTAGGGTTCTTTGGTATGTAGGGATTTTTCACCACGTTTCATCTTTTTGTCGTGTTGTAAGAGTTCGATTTCACTAACTAAGGCTTTTGGGGCCATGGCTTTTCGGTCGTTGCTTTTGAATGTGATGCCTTGGTAGTCTAGCGCTCTATAAAAGTTTTTGGCGTCTACTTCTCTCCAGATTTTATTCCACTCCCGCTTTTTTTTAGAAAAAAAACATTAGATTATTTTTAAAGTACCCGGGATATTATTAATAAAACTTACTTGAGCCCGCTTCCACGCTTCATCTTTTTGCTTTAACCGTTTCAAAAGAATAGGGACTACTTGTGCAGGATTTGAATACAATAACTCAATAATTTCGGTTCCTCTTTCTTTATCATAAACCTTTTTAATAATACGTTCATAGATAGTAACAGATTGACCTCCTAATCCAGGACGTAATCTAAAATTAGATTTTTCTTCTGGGGTCATGGTTTCGATACGATGAGCTATAGGTTCTAATAAGGCAATCACGTTTAAGTTGGCTTCGATGTTCATGTTGTAATCGTAACGTTCTTCTTCGCAACGGTGCATGGCTTCTTCGTACTGACTCTTCTTGGATGCTACAAATCCGTCGTCTTCACTGGCCCAGATTGGGTGTGATACGTATTCGTCGTTAAGTACTTCCCAAGCGATTTGGTCTCTACCAGAACAAGGTTGAGCTTGCCACTACGAAAAAAAAAAAAAAAAAAAAAAAGTATGAATACCTATCCCCTTTGTGTGTGTGCGTGTGTGTGTGTTTACTTACATTTCTAGGAACGCATCGATAACTAGGACTTTGATCAGTAGTTTTACAATGAGCAAGATCAGGTTTTGGTAAAGGATGTGAAGGTTTTTCAATAGGATGTTCTTTTGGTTCATATCCAATAATACTTTTAAACCAATCAAATAACTCCTTGTTGTTACCAATAAAGATGGATACTTGGTCAATTAAACCGTCCAAGTCCAAGATTTGTTGTGTGTAGAGGTTTAAGGTTTTGAGGAATTCCTCATAAGATGGTTTGTTACCAATATGCTTACGGATACGTTCAAAGAGTTCAATTTCTTCAGTGGAAACGGAGGGGCGGATTGGGTCGAAAGGTGAGTTAGGGTAGCTGTATGGGTCGCGCATTGGTTCTTCTTTTTGATAAAGTTTTGCCTTTTTGTTGGTCTGTGTGGCGTGTGTGCATGTATGAGTTAAATTATCTCCAAAATATTCATATATAAAAAAAACTTACATTGTTCACTCGTTTCTTTTTGCCGGGATTAGGTGGTGGAGTACCAATTCTTTTTGAACTATAATAAGTAGGTGAAATGGTATCAAACAAGACACTGGCAGGTTGTCCTGTAATATCAGGTAAAAATTGTTTAAATTCGTCTAGTAAATCTGGTGCACCATTAAACAAGAATTGAACATGAGCATAAACCTATATTATATTTTGGTGAGTATTATACATATATCTATATATTTCTGCTGTTGTTTTTTTTTTACTTCTTGAATAGGTTTTTGGTCCTTTTGATAGGTTTGAAGTATTTCTAAAAATTGTTTATAGATTTCAGGATCACTAGAAAATCGGTTCTGTATATATAGTATTATTAGCTATACGTGTTATGTCATGTATATAAGAGAGAATATATATATATTACTTTGATCTTGTTGACATAGTTAATAGCATGATTAAATTCAACCGGTGACCTCTTTTCACCAGGAGGAGGACTATTACTACTAGGTGGAGGTGGAGGTGGAGGTGGAGGTGGTAAAGGGTGTTGAATTGGCTGCTGTTGCTGTTGTGGTGGGGGTGGTAGCGGAGCAGGATGATGATAGGTTGGTTGAGACATCATTTGTTGTTGTTGGGATGGAGGAGGGGGAGGAGGCATATGCATTGAATTTGGCATATATGGATAATAGGGTTGAACAGGTGGACCATGATTGATTTCAGGATGATGAATTCTACCTGTTGTAGTTGTGACACCACTTGGTGTTGTGACGGTTATTAAGTCGGGTTCACGAGGATCGTTTGAACATTCGATACGATAACCAGGTGGAAGAAATGTATTGAATCCTGAAATAAGTGTTGGATGACCTTTGAATAAAGTTGATACGCGTTCAATTACACCTGGTGTATCAATACTACAAGTATTTTTTTTTAAAAAAAAAGATATAAAATAATGTAAAAAGAAGATACACTTACGCTTGACTTTTGAAATCTTTCATGATATCTAAAAATCGATTATAAACATCGGGTTGATCGGAAAATCTTACTTTGACTTGGTCAAGATAAGTAAGTGCATCTCTTACGTTTAAAGGGCGATATCCGCCATTTTGAGAAGATGGGGAAGTGGTGGTGACAGGTGGTGGTGGTGGTGCTTGTTGTGGTGCTTGTTGTGGTGCTTGTTGTGGTGGTACTGGTGGTTGTGATGGTGGACGGACAATACTTATTCTACGTTCGATATAAGGAGGAGTAGATGTACGTGAAGGGATGGGTGGTAAAACAGAATGGTCATGTGTATGATGATTGAAAGAAGGTGAAGAACTACGAGAGAGTATAGAAGGTAATTCACTTACTCTCACTGGCGTAGGTGGCCCTATAAACCCAGGTGGTGGTGGAAGATGATGAGCATAAGGTGAAGGAACGGGTACCGTAGGTTGTTGTTGAGTGTGACTAACAGAAGGCGACCTTTTATATTTCCCTTTCGTTAATAAAAAAATACTTTTTTTCTTTTTCTAAAAAAAAAAAAAAAAAAAAAAGGGTATGTATGAATATATATTTACCGTATATTAGGAGGTGGTTGAATAGGTGAAGACATGTAATATTTTCCTTTTTGTTTTTTTTTGTTTTTTTACAGAAAAAGGTAAAATTGTCGAATATATAAAGCAAGAGAAAGAGAGAGGGTAAACTTTCAGTTCCTTCTTTTCGCTTTAGGAGTGCGAAATAGCGCACCAAGCCACACACTCAAACAAAAAACTTGGAAAAAAAAGGACATGGTTTAGATGGACTGCTTTTAATTTCATTATGTCCTTTTATAAAGTAGGGTTATGGAGAACCTCTCTCTCTGTAGAGATTATGTTAGAATATTATTATTTTTTATTTTATTGTATTATAAATTATAGATTTTTTATGTATATTAAAAGTATCCGTTCTCGGGGAGTGATTAGAA
Source organism: Thamnidium elegans (assembly GCA_025201345.1). Lineage (NCBI taxonomy): Eukaryota > Fungi > Mucoromycota > Mucoromycetes > Mucorales > Mucoraceae > Thamnidium > Thamnidium elegans. The sequence continues at coordinate 181,166 of JAIXMG010000039.1, forward strand.
AGATATAACACTTTTTGTGTCGGAGTAATATCCTTTTCATATACAAGTGAATTAAACGACAATGCACTTTTTAAACAAATAATAATCCCCGCTTAAAAAAGATGTTCTTATAATAAAATAGTCGCACAAGGAAAAAAAATCCTTTCTCTTTCGTTTTACATCTATACATAAAAAATGTCATCACAACCATTATTAGAACCAACGGGTAAAAGAATTGCATTACCAGTTAGAGTAGAACCCAAAGTATTCTTTGCCAATGAACGTACATTTCTATCATGGCTTAATTTTACAGTTGTGTTGGGTGGATTAGCTATGGGTTTACTTAACTTTGGAGATCGAATTAGTAGATTATCTGCCATGTTGTTTATTATTACATCCATGTTTGTTATGCTTTATGCGTTATATACTTTTCATTGGAGAGCTACAAAGATTAGAAATAGAGAGGCAGCCGCGTATGATGATAGAGTGGGACCTACTGTATTATGTATATTTTTAATTGCGGCAATTGCTTTTAATTTTTATTTACGTATGGCGAATCCTTCTTGAACAGTAATAAAATTCCCGTTAAATTATTATTATTTGCATTATTGTGTAACCTACCTCTCTCTTTCTCTTTACAGCGCTATCTCTTTTACAGTGCTATATATAAACTATATATATAAACTACAGGAATTATTTTTCTCTCTCTCTCCATTACTTAATCAATAATGACTCGATATATATCATAGTCCTACCGCAAATTAAAATGTGCATTGTGAATACAAGGAAATACATAATGCAGAAATTATGCGCGATCTTTCTTACGTAATATAATAATGACTCACAGTGTATATCATTTTCTCCGCCCAACTAGAATCCATAAAATCCTGTACACCGAACCATTTTTTTCTATTTTTTTTTTTTTTTCATTTCTTTCCCCTCCCCCCTTTTTTTTTCTTATTGTATAATGAAATCTCTTATCAAGACACTTATTCATGAACCGACAGAGTTCTTACCAGAAAACGCAGAAAGAGCCATTGACGAAATTATGAAGGGTCAAGCAACACCGAGTCAAATCTCAGCTTTTTTAATCGCGTTGAAATTACAAGGTAAAGATAAAGATGCCAATATTGTTGCAGCATGTGCAACAGCTATGCGTAGGCATGCTCTTTTAGTGTCTTATGAAGGGTACCAGCACTTGAACGGACATGTAGTGGATATGGTTGGTACTGGTGGTGATGGACATGATACTTATAACGTATCTACAACTGCATCAATTATTGCAGCAGGAGCTGGTGCCAAAGTAGCAAAGGTAAAATAAAGAAAAAAAAAGTTTTTTAAAAATTAACCTTTTTTTTTTTGTGTGTGTAAGCATGGTAACCGTGCGGCATCTTCTAAATCTGGATCAGCAGATTTGATGGAAGCACACGGCTGTCAAATTTCAAAAGTTGAGCCTGATCAAGTAGCGGGTATTATAGATCGTACAAACTTTTGCTTCTTGTTTTCACAAACTTATCATCCAGCTATGAAACACGTGGCTGGGTTACGTAAAGAAATTGCTATACCTACTGTATTTAATTTGTTGGGACCCATGAGTAATCCTGCTAAACCCACTCGAGTCGTTGTAGGTGTACATTCGCCTGAGATTGGTGAGTTGATGGCTAATGCGTTAAAATTGACCGGTGTACAAGAAGCACTTGTAGTATGTGGGTCCGAGAAATTAGACGAGGTATAACTTACCGGGATCTTTTTTATTTATTTGCAACTGAAAAACGTGTTTTTTATTTTATAGATTAGTCCAGCGGGCGAAACAAATGTAATTGATATTATACATCCATACATACATATACTCACTCACACTAAAAAAAAATCACATTTTTATATATAGTATTGGAGAATTCATAGTTCGGGAGATATAACAATGGGGAGTTTACACCCTACTCGTGATTTTGGATTAAACGTACACTCATTATCTCAAGTAAAAGGAGGAGACTGTTTTGAAAATGTTGAAATCTTGAAACGATTATTAAACGATGAATTACCAAAAGACGACTCTATTTTAGATTTTGTATTATTAAATGCTTCTGCTTTATTAGTTGTATCTGGTATTGCTACCGATTTTAAAGATGGCGTTGAAAAAGCTCGTGAATCTATTCGTAGTGGAAAAGCAAAACGTGTATTGGAATCATTTAGATTGGAAACTTTACAATAAAAAAAATTAAAAAATTAAAATTGAGATAGGATTGTAGAGATATTGACACGTGTATGGTTTAATTCGTTGTGTTCAAGTGTTACATATGCATCACCTAATAATTTGATTAGGTCTTGTTGTTTACTGGTAGTGAAGGCGAGGTCATCAAATGTTTGAGCAATACCAGAGACCGTGGAAGGAGTGAGGCCATACAGGTCAAAGTAGTCGGTGCCTAGCAACAGAACGAATGATTGGTCGGTTGCTACTAGCAACTGATTATACTTTGTACAAGGAACATTCTTTTTCAGACATAATTAATTTTTTATATTTTATAGTGAGGAGGGGGGGGGGGTTACTTACAATATCACTGGTTGTGTTAATACGTAAATGATATGGAAAATATGCTTGTATAACATGATGATTTGAGATCGACAATTGTTCTAAAAAAAGACGTTTATATGTATATTTATAACTAGAACTATTTTTAAATTAAAAAAAAAACGTACTAGTCCAAGTGATATCATCATCTAATTTCCAACTAATTTCCCAAACTTGATTAGCAAGACAATAAACTTTTAAATCAAGTTTTAATTGATCATATAAGATATCAGGTAATAAATCAAATGTATAATAAAGATGTATAATTTGATCAGGTTGTACATTTGCATACTTGTTTAAATTCACTGTCTCTGGTATGTACATGACTGGGAAGCAAGATAACTGTACCTGATGCTGAAGTATGCAGTTCAACCTTAATTTATATAGGTTAGTACAAGTATAAAATTAATTAGAAACAAGTCATTTACTTTGCTTCCACTTGGATCCATATCCTTCCTGATCGTAACCATCCTTGACAATTGACTAGATTAAATTTGTTTGTGCTAGGTTCAGATATCGTAGTTTGATTATTGGTTGATCCACCAATAATAGGAACCATATCCAGTTTATTATTATTATTATTATTTGGAATTATTCGGCTTGGCTTATTTTCTTGTGTTAAAGAATAAGCATATTGGTTTTGTAACGTTTGTCGAGACTCGTGCAGTAGCCTTCTTTTAGTCGACATCTGGGAATGAGGCGGGTAAATAAAAATATTTCTTTTTTGGTTTTTTTTTATTATTATTATTAGTTTTACTTTGTTTAATAGGTCTGCTTTTTGTGCTAGACAAGCGTTTAGTTTGGTTTGAACAATGGTTAAAGCATGTGTTAATTCTTTGACGTTACTCATGGTGTAGACTTATAAAAAAATTAGTCTGAAAAAAAAAAAAAAAAAAAAAAAAGACATGATGTGGTGACATGTTATGATTGGCTGGATATATTTATCTACAAAAAAAAAGTCTGTGTGCAACGGAGATTCTAATTAAATAAAGAGTAAGAATTCTTTTTTGTGTATTTCTCTTTTTCTCCTTTATATATATTATTTATATATAACACTTCATCTCTCTTCTTTTTATATATACACTAATCGTTAAAAACTATGAAAGCTCTTATTCTTGTTGGTGGTAAGATAAATAAGAAAAATAAAGCTTAGCTTAGTACCTGCTTATCTAAGAATACTTTTTTGTAGGCTTCGGTACTCGTCTTAGACCTCTCACACTTACCCTTCCTAAACCTCTTGTTGAGTTCGCTAACAGACCTATGATTCTTCATCAAATCGAAAGTCTTTCTAAGGTAAAATATATACCAAAAAAAAAACGTTATTCTTATCTCTATATGGAAATGTTAAATATTTATTTATTTAGGCTGGTGTTACAGATATTGTCTTGGCTGTTAATTATCGTCCTGAGATTATGGTTGCTGCTTTAAAAGAGTACGAGCAAGAGTATGGAGTTACAATCACTTTTTCTGTTGAAACTGAACCTCTTGGTACAGCTGGTCCTTTAGCTTTAGCTAGAGAAATCCTTGGTAAAGATGATACTCCTTTCTTTGTGCTGAATAGTGATGTTATCTGTGATTATCCTTTTGAACAAGTAAGAGACTTCCATACCTCTCATGGGGACGAAGGAACTATTATTGTAAGTTGCTTTTATATTTATTTATTTTGTATGTATAATATTGACGCGTTTAATAAAAAAAAATAGGTTACTAAAGTAGACGATCCTTCTAAATATGGTGTTGTTGTCAATCACAACGATTCCTCCAAGATTGAAAGATTTGTTGAAAAGCCTCAACAGTTTATTAGTAACAAAATTAATGCTGGTATCTATCTCTTCAACCCTTCTGTATTAGATCGTATTGAATTAAAGCCTACATCGATTGAAAAGGAAGTGTTCCCCGATATTGCTAAAGATGGTCAGCTTCATACATTTGACTTAGATGGGTTTTGGATGGATGTTGGACAACCTAAAGATTTCTTAACTGGTACCTGTCTTTACCTCAGTCATTTATCAAAGAATAAACCTCAAGAGCTTGCTAACCCAACCTTGGACTATGTTCATAAGGGTAATGTGATGGTTCATCCTTCAGCTAAAATTGGTAAAGATTGTCGTATTGGCCCTAATGTGGTCATTGGTCCTAACGTGGTCATTGGTGACGGTGTACGTCTTCAACGCTGTGTAGTTATGGAAGGTGCAAAGGTAAAGGATTTTGCTTGGGTTCAATCTAGTATTATTGGTTGGCATTCATCTATTGGTCGTTGGTCAAGATTAGAAGGATGTTCTGTTCTTGGTGATGATGTGACCATTAAGGATGAAATCTATGTCAATGGTGGTTCTATTCTTCCTCATAAAACTATTTCAGTTAATATTACTGAACCTCAAATTATCATGTAAATAATATACTTTTTTTTAAAAAAAAAAAATCTTTCTCTTTTTCCACCCCGTAATAATCATCACACAATACACACAATTCATACTTTTTTTTTTCTTGCTTACCCCCACTCTCTCCTTCCTTTTTTTATTTATTTATTTATATATAATAATAAAAAAATCATTTAGTTGATATAATCCAAGGGTCAGATTCAATATCAGAAGCTTTTATACGTTTCAAAGGATCTTTTACAAGTAACTATTTTTAACGAGGTTAATTAATTATATAATTGTTTTTTTTTTTTGGGTGTGTTACCTTGCTAATAAATGATTTAGCACCAGAACTCATATTGGTATCAAACACGAGATCTACTTTGGTAATACGCTCGTATGTTCGCAGAGGATTTTCCGCTTGATCGCTTGTACTAAAAGGCGGGTAACCTGCCAACATTTCATAGGCAAGTACACCAAGTGCCCATATATCAACCGAGTTCGAGTGTGGTTCGTTTTGGATCATTTCTGGTGGTAAATAATCTAATGTTCCACAAAACGTATTTCGTCTAATCAGATTGTTAATAGATTAAAATTGATAATTATTTTTCGATTTACCTTGGCTTGGGATCGAAAACTGACCAGCCAAAATCAGCTATTTTTAACATGTTGTTTTTATTCACCAAGACTATATAATACTTTTTGAGTTATTCGTTTTTAAAACACTCTGTTTTTTTAAAAAATATATATATATGTGCTTACTATTCTCTAGTTTAATATCGCGATGGATTACGCCTAAACTATGCATATATTTCACTGCGTCTGTTAATTGTAATATATACTAAAAATGTTACAAAGTGAGACCATTATATCCCCAACAACAAAATCATGACTTACGCGAACAACTTCAGCTTCTGTGAATTGTTTCTTTTCCATTAATACCGAATACAGGTCTGAATTACCAACATATTCCATTACTAAATACACTCTATCTTTATCATGAAAGTATCCATATAATCTAACAATATGTGGATGGCTTTTTTTTTATCTTTTTTGTTAGTATATTTTTTTTAAAAAAAAAATGAGGGACTTTACTTTAAATGAACTTGAATTTCTATTTCTCGCTTTAAAAATAATACAACATTGGCAGCTTCCACTTCTTCCTTTTTTAATATCTTTATTGCAACAGTTTTATTTGTACGTCGTTCAACTGCTCTCCAAACTAATCCAAATTTACCTCCTCCCAAGTATTCTTCAACGGAAAAGTCCTTGATATTCCAGGATTTTTTTCTATGTTTTGTTTTTAGTTTTGTTTTTAGTTTTCGACAGTAATAAATTGTTGTTACCTCGATAAAAAGTCTTGATCAAGTGCTTGTCTCATTTTATTATCAAAGTAATTAGGTGGCGAATAATCAATACCGTAATGTCTACGAACAATAGGCGAATCCATATAATTGACATCGGTCATTGGATCCTCGGATTCTAACGCCATTTGTTGGTAGTATTGTGTACGTCGTTCTTTGGCATAACTTATACTATTTGGGTTACGGTCTAAATCTTGTGCGGTTAAGTCTCGTCGTGGTGTGTAGTCGACATATTCGGATAAGGGGGCGGTTATTGGGTTCGTGTTGGCCCTTCGAACTGGTGATTTAAATATTTCTTTTGGCATTTTAAATGAGAAAAAAAAAATGTGTTTAAAAAGGGACGTAAAAAAAAACTTTGTGTATTTTGAGTTTAAAGTTTTATTATATCCCATTTGTAAGAAACAATCATCTTTAAATAAGATAACAGTGGGCCCATTTGGTGTTCAAAGAAATCCAAGCAAAAACTTTGATTTTCATAAGGCTTTTTTTTTTTTTTTTGTCTTTTATCATGTATTACTATTATCGCACAGGCTTATATATTTTTTATTATAAAAAGCAACACATCGCGGAGGGGTGGTACTGGATATTAGAAGAGGTATGTATGCGTCCTTTTGACAAAAAGGACTACTCAAAGTCTTATAGTTATGCCTCATTAGAAATACTCTTAAAGCCTGTGCGCTGCTAAAAAAAAATAACAACTTTAAACAAAAAACAACTTTAAACAAAAAACTAATTCCAGTAACATTTATTTTTATATCGGTATAAAACCACTTTGCAGCTTCTTTCCTACAATTGAACTTGGATAAGACACTGTAATTATCGGGTTCTGTTCTACTAAATGATCCGAGTTCGTTTCCGTAATAAATTACAATTTATTTTACTGTCCTAACATTTCTAGGAAGAAATCAATATATATGTTTAATCATCACGAACTAGATCTGTTTACGTACTTTATAAAAGTAAGAATATTGGCAGGATCAGAAATATTTTTTATTGATACACAGCCAATTTATACGATCGATTAAAAAAGCGTGATGAATTACTTTCCATTTACCTTTATGGATAACCGTCGCCCTAAGAAGATCCGTGTCGATTTGTATGAATATAACGAAAATACAGAAACAAAAGCATAATAATAAGTAAAGAAGAAAAAATGAAATAAATAGGTGTCATAAAATAGGATGTCGTTTTACTCATGTGATTTATTTACTCATCATGGCGTACGGTACTATTATTTGCTCTATATACTCGCTAGTTAATCATTTTCATATGCATAGGTGTACTTGTTGTACGTACAAGTCTCTTTCCATGTGGCTAAACAAAGTTGAGTGAACGCATATCAAGATTTTAATCGTAACAGAAGTTATCCTTTTTTTGAGCACGCTTTATTTACTTTCGACTTTGCTTATCGACATAAAAAGGAATCTTGCGTGAATCAAGTCGAAAAAATAAGTACGAATATGCTTTAACTAAACTTATAAAACAAGCAGTAGTATGATGTGTAAATGAATCATTTGAGTAAATGAACTCCTTTTGTTTCATGTATAATCTATTTATATTTATACAAACCTAAACAGTTTTTCTTAGAGCAATTACCATGCATAGAAGTTAATCTATCTCTTTTTTTTTTCTTTTTTTTTTTTGAGCGTGTAAATTGACCGCGTATCAAAAAATTTCCCTTTTTGCAAAGTTTGGATATCTGGGCCGTTACAATATATTCAAAGACTTACTTTCTTTAAATACTCGCGTTTCATGTGTACATGGTATGGTTTTTTTTTTCTTCTGCAAAGTATTATTTTAACTAATTTTGCCATTTAGGTTTGACACCAGAAGATGAATCAACTTTGACGAAGCACTCATCAACTGCCAAAATCTGGTTAAATTATCTTTGGCAGTTGAACCGACAACTATAGAACCAATGGCGGTAAAAATCATCAATATTAGTTGTAAGTGTTGAATTTAAATATGGTTTGGAACAAAAGTTCGTTACTCTTACAACTAGGAATATTACGGATATGAATAATACGTCCATTTACTGTTTGTTTTGTACATCTGGTTATTGCCGATTTCGAATCTCTGGTTTTGGAGGAGAAGAAATAGATATTAAAAAAATAAAACTGGCTATTTCCTACGATCCTCCTTCTAGATGAACTGCGTTCATATTATCGGCGCACTGTTGAATTAAATCCTTGTAAGTGGCCCTATAATCAATTTATAGCATTTAATAATTACACAACGTTTAATGGAAAATATTTAAAGCTATTGAACAGAAACTGATAAAAAAGATCATGGATGTACTTTGTGATCGGGCACTTATTATCTAGCTCAATACTAGTAGATGTCAATCTTGCTCTTCTCGTTAATGAGTTAAATCATACTGTAGATACTATAGTACTAATTCACGCTTTGAAAAGATTCCCTGTCAATCTTCTTGATACAGGAAAGATTGCCCTAGAAGTAGATGCGTCAACAAAAACCGTTAACCCTTCCACTAACATGTATGTTTTTAATCAACAACATCAGTAGCGATATCAGTAATCATTCGATCGGTAGTAGCGACGGGCGGTGCGTACAAAGGGCATGTAAAAAGTACTACTCTTACAAATAAAAAACTGTATGGTGTTTTTCAATAACCATCTGTTATTCAGAATACAAAACAGACATAACCAACCGACAGAATTCCTGTTTAAAAATGTCTTATCACTAAAATTCATATCAGAGAATTTCAAGAATATGCATAGTATAGATATTTCTGTCTTTGAAGTTACAAAAGTTTGGTGTGGTCAAGTCTTCAGTTTCTCATTTTCCTAGCAGTGTATCAAAGTTTGAATTAGCAATAGGCATGTATTCAAAACCCTGCTCAGTCGAAAAGTAAATTATCATTATAAATTATAATGATAAAATATTTATTTTTATTTTACTTGTATTTACAAAAGACCCCGAACTCCTGCTCCCCTAATAGAGATGTACGGTCAAGTAGCGAAGTCTCTCGACTTATACAAAAAATGAATCAAATACGCCGTAGATTTACCTGGAGACTTTTACCAGAAGTAATATTCAAAAAAAATTCGGAGCTTTCAAATGACTACCAAGTAGTTGTGGAACTAGAAAAGCTCATTGGTGACTCCAATATGAATCTCGCAAGTTTTAAAAAGACTGCTTATCCGCGCATTTTTTTAGCTGGGAATAACTGGATATTTATTTCGAAGGTTGAACGTTATTATAAATACAAGATCAACGATGTAGCAATAATGAACAAACTGGGAAAATACATCGATCATTTCGCTATTTCCTTTGAAGAATGCCAAGAAGGCCGTGTCGTTTGGTATGAATTGAGATTCGATTCAAACATTTTGAAGTTGTCGCCAAATGTGTCTTCTGGAAAGGTGTCCTAGGTAAATATTGGGAAAGAGTGTTGTACTAGATAAATGGTTCCAGTAATGGTAAGACTGGTCATGCTTAAGTAGAAGCATTTCTGGGTGTCTCTGCTCCCGATATTATAGCTCTCAACACTAGATTTATTTTAGCTTCTCCTGTTCAATCAGCCGGTACAACAGACTGTCGTAACTACCAAAAAGAGGCGACTTTTAAGCTTCGATGCTTAAAATCCTTGTTCTTCAGATTCAAAACTCCCGAGTCTTTTCAGCTTTATAGAACTGAATCTGCGGCTTATGTCTCTGTTTGTTCAGAGTTGATTTATTTGGTGTCCACTTCTACAATTAGCAACAAAGGCGTCAAATGCTTGGGTACCGAGAAAAAAAACCTTGGCGAAATTGGAAACCATCTCTGGCAAAAAAATTGTTGATCAAATTAATTATCAGTTATAACAATTAAATATTTCAAAATCCTTTTTTTTTTCTTCCTTCACCATGACGAATACAAAGTGGCAACTCTGAGTTTTAATATAGCCACTAAGCTATGTCCCGGCAGCCTCCTTCGAGGTGTCAATTGTTTATTGCATACTTTCTATTTTTAAGCAAATAGCAAATAGACAGGCAAATAAAAAAAAAATCCCTCTCGTTTTCTCGAAAAGCTATCCCACTTAAAAAAATTCTAGTCTTTTCAAGTACTTTCCATGTTTAATATCTCGCCGTATATAGCTAAAGTAAACAAAAAAAAAAGGTTTTATTTGAATTATCATTGCTAATTCAATCTAATAGTATGTACGTGGTTTACATGCCAATGAAGAAAGCTTTAAAGTTCCGTATAGTCATACGCAATTTGGTGTAGTACTAATGGTGGATGTCGTTGGTAAAGCCATGACTTTTTCTTTAAAAAAAATTACTCGTTTACTAAACTTTGATTTATTATAGGATTTAGTACAGTAAGATAACTTATAATAGATAAAATTAACCCTCATTAGTTTAATATAAATTCTTAGTTAACTACGCTAGCCCAACAAAAAGGTGATTCTGGTGCTGAAGCAATTGCTATGGAAATCGGAGCTTACATGGGAGAGGTAACACAACATGAAATTCGGAAACTTTTTTCTTCTGACATGTACTATAGTGTATTCAAATTATCGAGTTTTATGGTGGCGACGTGGTTAAAGTAACAATTTAATTTTTAATACGAAAAAAATCATATCAATAATCCGTATATATAGTTTTTAGGTGATGCTGTGTTGGTTTGTTTTCAACCTATTTCAGATGAAAGAAGGGATTCAGGAGAAACGGTATCTGGCGCGAACGAAACCGAAGCTTCCGAACGACAAAAGAACAGACTAGTTAGAAGAGGAATAGAATGTGGGCTTCAGTTATTAGCTAGATTATCACATTACCGAGTTTATTTAACTGCCGAAGAGCGATCAAAGCATAGAACCCTTAACGGAAGTAAAAAAGAGCGTCAGAAACAAACCATATTCGATGCCATGACGCCTTGTAAAAATTACGAAAGTGCCAATGTAGAAGAGGCAAGTGTACAGAGTATCAATATACCAAAATGTTTAGATGAATCCAGTCATATATCTATTGAAAATTGGGTACCCGCATTTATGAGACGTAAAAAGAACAATAAGGCTAGAAGATTAAGCAATGCAAGTGATTTATCCGCAGGTATGTCGGAAATTACAGATACAGTAGATTTGGAATTACATATGGCATTATCGTGTGGAAATGTCGTCAATATTATTTTAGGTGATCTTGACCCTGACGCTAGCAATGCTGGACCAAGTTCTTTCCCTCAAGTTCGATCCGATATACCAAACGCTTCTCACACCAAAACCGTTCTCGATGAATTCTTTCTTGAATATCACGGTAGATTAGAATATACAATTGGGGGAGATGTAGTAGATTCATTAGATGAAGCACTATCGATTGCCAAAGCAGGAGAAATGAGTATCACTCCAATTGTATACGACATTGTACAACGCCAAGCCATGAACTTGATATTTGAAAGAAGAAGACGATTTTTTGTTATAAAAAATATTACAGAAGATACAGCCCTTCGAAAGAACAATTATACACATACATCTCCGCTTAGAAAAGGAAGCACTGCTGTAAGCAACAATGTAAAGTTTTTAAAGACTTTACCTGGACTACGAACTCAAGCTTCCAAAATGACGATTGAACCGTTAATTCCTCGTATTAGAAACACTGATCAAATGAACTTACCCATTGAATCAAATAAGCTTTATCTGAAATATATCAATCGAAGTGCCTTGTACAGAATGCAAAATAGTGTAGATGGTAGTTTACCCGCTCAATTTCGTGAAGTAACAATCATGTTTGTTAGTTTAGGTAGAACAGATGTTCAAAAAAAAGAAGGTTTGGTCAATGTTCAAAAAGCTGTACTAATGGCAATTAAAGCCTTGGTAAAATATGAAGGTATGCTTCAACAATTTGCAATTGACGATAAAGGTATATATTTAGTGATATATATATATATATATATACGAATGGATCATCTATTAATTGCAAGTATATAGGTGCCACTTTACTTTCTGTCTTTGGGTTACCTCCCTTATCTCATGAGCGTGAGGCTGTATTTGCTGCAAAAGCTGCATTGGATATACGAGACAGTTATCGACAGGTAGGCTTTCAAGGGTTCGCCATTTCTTTATCAACGGGTATAATTTTTACAGCTGTCTTACCACAAGGAAGTCCCTACCGCCGCGATGCAGGTATCGCAGGTGATACCATTGTAGTTGCTGTACGCATGTTAAAATTTCCATTTTCCAAAGAAAATGTTGTTTGCGACCCAGCAACTAAAAAGCAAATTGGCGGACTATGTGAATTCGAAGACTATGGAGAAAACTTTGTAAAAGGAAAAGTAAAGCCAGTTCATATATTTGGTATTCAAAAGTTTGGACCACCTGAAAGAGACAACCGAATATCAGTGTTGAGTGTTGAACATTGTAGTGATTTTATCGGCTACAAATTTGAGATTGAAAGAGCCAGTGCATTTGTGGACGATTGGAATGAAGCACCTAACCATCATACTTTAGTAATATCTGGTCCTTCGGGTGTAGGAAAGAGTTTCTTTTGTAATAGGTTACATAAAACCATATCACACCATGGTGTACTAAGCTGTTGGTCATCATCTACTGAAGTTGAAAAGGGAAGCAAGTATTATTTACTGCGAACTCTAATACTAGTATTATTTGAAATCATTGATTCCGATAAGATTCCTGTCAAAGCAATGGCCAGATCCGATGCCAACTCACATAGCACGGCCGATAACAGCCACCAAGGATTTAACCGTCATTCACGTTCAGTAGCAGATTCCATAGAATCCGAAAATTCATCTCGCTCACTTTCTTCTGCTAGCTTTCCTACAACCCAAGAATGGTTTAAACGACTTACAACTTATTCATCCATGACCCCTTCATCATTTGGTTCCAATTCAAATAATGCGGAAATGGCAAATGAAATGATTGAATTAATTTCTCGTTGCCTTCATAAATGTGGAGAAGAAAGAGGGTATATGCCTTTATTTAAACTTATATTTACTACTTTAAATGAGGTAGAAGAAAATAGATATACGAGACTGTTAGATGGAAGAGCAAAAGATATTCTTTTAACTGGCGTTATTACAAGAATGGTACTTCATGTTTCAAAGCACATTGGGTTAGTTTTTATATGCGACGATATACAATGTACGTACATAGCATATACATATGTTAAACATTATATTACTAATATATAATTATTAGGGGCAGACACTACTTCTATTCATATGTTACAACATATCCATGAACACTGTCAAAGGGTAATGCTACTAATGTCAACGAGACCAATCAGAGATTACAACGTTACCTTCTTAAAAGACTTTAAAGCTACTGGTACATATGAAGAAATTGCATTAAACGGTTTAGGAGAGACAGAAATTGGTGAAATTATTCTTCAAAATTTCGATCGAGGTGTAAACAGAATTAGTCCTGAAATTGTCAAAGTTATACAGGTTTGTTTTTATCTACCCTTTTATATACTTTTTATATTGACTCCTTTTTTAAAATAGAAACGTACTGGAGGAAATCCTTTATACGTCAAGTATGTCATTTATTAAATTATTCTACAACACGTATACTCATATATATATATATATATACATACATATTAGAAATATGGCAATTATTTTAAAAGACTTTAACCATGTTACAGTTGTAGAAGGTGAACTTTTACCAAGCAGCAGTTCATTTGACTTGGAAGATCTTATGGGAAATTTTGACTATAAACGAATTATTAAAATGCAATTTGATCGATTAGACTCAAACTATCAAGAGTTTCTAACTGTAAGTAAAAAAAATTATAAAAACAAAAACAAAAGCTTACCTCATTTAAAAAAAGGTCGCTTGTTGTCTAGATCAATATTTCACCGCACATGAAGTAGGAGCCGCTATAAAAGAAAACAACCTCATCTTTAAAAACAATACCCCTGAGATGATCCACACGTACATCCAAAACTTTGACGTATACCATTTCCTACAACAAGTAGATAGCGGAAACTCCCTAGATAACAACATTGCGCTCTATAGTTTTGCGCATATCACAATCCCTCAAAGTATATATGACATGGTCTCATACGAGACCCGTATCGAGCTGCACCGTTCGTTAGCCAAGTACTACGAAAGCCAACTGAACAAAGAAAACTTTATTCATCTATTAGGAAAGATCACGCGCCATTACCTAAAGACAGATTCCACCGGCAAACAACTGTATTACTTGGAAGCTTTAGCCGACCAAAATATGCAAACCTACCTATTACCAGAAGCCACCAGTAATCTCCAAAAGATTGTCAAGATCCTGGAACAAGATTCGGATCTTCTTGAACAATTTGGTCATATACGCCTTAGTGACATCTACCGACGCCTAGGTATCTGTTTCACCATGCGAACAAAGTTACGTGAAGGTGAGCTATACCTATATAAAGCGCTCGAGGCGTTAGGAGAACCGTGGCCCAAACAAGAACTAAAATTTCTTTACAAATTCTGGACCCACCGATTTAAACAATACCAACATCGAAAGTGGCGAGTGCTAGCCAAATTCTCTACACTTTCACGACGCGAGATTGTATACCGCGTAGTTGAGATTATGACCCAACTCTCCAACATATATTTCTATACTGGCAACGGTCGAGACTTTGCCTACGCATGTCTTGTCGGTCTTAACGCCTGTGAAAAGCTAGACGATGTCGGACCAAACTATACATTACTCTTGGCTCGAAATGCTTTACTGTGTTGGTTAAACGACGAAAAAGACAGTAGTATATACTACATCGCTAAAGCACTACGACAAATGGGAACTGATAAATCGGATTCTGATACACTAACCATCTGTTCGCTTTTATGTTTTGCAGCCGGTAAATTTTCAAATGCTCGAGATTTATTATACCAATCTATAGATGGTTCTCAAACGTTAGGTATTGTAACTGACTGTCAAGCGTTTTATCGATCCGTTGGGCTAGTAGTGACCATGCGTATCTTTGAAGGTACCTTTAATCGGTCGGCCACTGATATGGCTTTGTTAAAACAAATGGCCAACACAGCACATAGCAATGGAGATTACGAAGCTGAAATCTGGCTTAGCGTTTACAATATTGGAAATGCCATTGTGATTGACCGCATGGCTGATTGTTCTCCCTATGTTACATTACTAGAAGCGCATATTAAAAGTGCTGCAGACTATAATCGAATTGCAATACACGGTACCTTAGTATGCTACTATGCTCGTAACCATATGTATGAATTAGCTAGACGACATATTCAAAAGCTAGTTAATATTTTACCAGAACTTACCGTAACACGTATGTCCTTTTTTTTATTTATTTTTTATTTTCTGTAAAACTTATATCGATTCGTTATAGCAAATATATTTCCGATTTATGGATTAATCTTTGCAACCATGGGATTATACTGTTTAGTAGAAGATGGTCAAATCGACCTTGGATCAAACGACGATTCTAAAGACTACGAGAAATTAATATTTGGTTTATCTCGCTTAAACCATGCATTCCAGCAAGTAAAGTTTTGGGAATTTACGCAACCTTGTCTTTACCTTGCAAGAGCATTACCTTATGTTACAACCAGACGTATAGTTGAAGGATATATGGTATAAAAAAAAAGAAGCAAATCAAGGTATTTTAACAATATATGTACTAAATTACGAGAATAGGTTCTTCGTCATGGAGTATTTGAAATGCGATTTATTCAGGAAATCCGGTTTTTAAAAGCATATTACTGGGCCAACCTAGGAAAGTTTGCATTTACACCCGAAGATCGTATTGAATGGACCGAACGAGCCATTAAGGACTTTGATATACTAGGTATTCCTGCCGACACTTACTGTAACCCAGATCCCGGAAACTATTACTACCGAGGCTTCCAAGCAGATCTTTGTTCGAATGTTTGCAAGCAGGAACAAGATACCATCGTTCAAGTACCTGAACCTGTCGCAAGTACTTCTAAGAATATTAAAACTGTACCAAACAACACCGTATAAATCCGTAATAAAGTATATATTGTTACAATCCGACTTTCTGAGCCTTGAATAAATTATTTATTTAATTTATTCTATACTAAAATTTCGTCACTTCCTGGCTATACTTTACTCTTTTTTTCTTAACATATCTTATAAAACTAGTTTCTTAGTACCGTCTGTTTCTCTTCCCGAAAAATCATGAGTAAGAATAACAGATCCTATACAATCTCTTTAAATGTAAAAATCCTTAAAAATTTCTAATAAAATAAAAGCCAACCAATTTATAACATAATTTTCTACACAATAACTTGAGTTTATTTTCTTTTATAAAAACATATATTTCTTTTACTCTTTTTTACCTGACATATTTTATATGTAGGTATCGTTACTATTTCTTTTATCTTTTATATTAGACTGCATATTTATGATATAAGCTCTGTTACTATTTTTATCTTTTTCTTTTTCTTTATAAACGTTTAGTTTATACCTTTCTACTATAATTGGACAACTTAAAACCTGGCGCTACTTAACATTTATTGAACTTTTATAAAAAATATCTATTGCTTAATCATTTTGTCGTAGTCATAAAACAGTAATAGTCACAAAGTGATATAAAAAGAACAATATTCTAATTAATAAACTTTATCTATCTTTTAACCTTTTTAATTATACTTTTGGTTTTATCTTAGAACTCATAGTAACAAAAGAGTAATAACCACCAGTCGAGGCACGACAATCGACTCGTCTTGTCACAGTTAAAATTGAATAAGCTGTGTACTACTTCAATTTAGATATAAATTACTTTAAAATATAAACTCAATAAAAGATCTCTTTTTACTACTGTTACAAATGGAGTCGTGGTTATTTGTAATATAGATAATAAGTAAAGTATAAAATAAAAGATATTATTTTATAAGTTCAATAAATTGAAAGTGAGCACCAGGTTTATAGTTGTCCAACTAAGAGAATGTATTATATAAAGATATAATACGTAGAGAAATAAAAATAAAAGAATAATAAGTTTTACAGAGAATTATATAATAAAAGAATATAATTCAAGGGATCTTTATAAGTAAGAAACTGAAAAAATAGAGTATAAAATATAGGTGAAAAATAAGATGAGATTTATTTAATAAATAAAATTATGTGGTATTTATATTCAAAAGTGTCGGTCAGGACATCCTTTAAATCTTGTAAAATATCTTTGATATCAGGAATAAATATGTTCCTTTTGATTCTAAAATGTTTGTAATGGATAAACTTTCTAAACTAAATGTGTTGTTTTTGATCTAGTTGACTAATAATATAAATAAATTGATGTTTTTACCATCAGAAAGAACTAAAAGGTATTGTAAAAATAAAAAATAAGTGGATGGAGTAACATATCTGATGTTAAATGAAGGATAAACTTTGAATAATAGTGTAGATATATGATATAAAAAGGATAATAAAGGATAATTGACTAGAAAGTGTAACGGAAACTGAGATTAAGAATAAAAAGTAACTAATAAACTGAAATAAAAATGGAGAATAAAATAAAGAATAATTGCACTAAAAGAAAAAGGGGTAATTTTGGTTCTAGAATTAAAAGTAATGAAAATGTGTAACAGAAGAAAATAAAAGAGACTTATTGAAAAGTGATGTGATAATAAACGGAGTGAAATAATATTTGTTCAGGTTTAAAAATAGGGCTTTAAACTTGTACGATATTCTTCGATTCGTAACACTACTATACATTTATTACTATAAGACTGATCTATTAAAATAACTCTGACAGTCTCAAAAAAAGGTCCACGTCGCATAATATATTACCCGTAAAACAGCAAAAATAAGAAAAATGAATGCGGCTAAAGTGGATCGAACACCTGACCTTCAGATCTTCAGTCTGACGCTCTCCCAGCTGAGCTATACCCGCTTATATGTCTGTCACATCTTTTAAAATTATATAAGCATTACTATATAAGGAAAAACGTGATATCCACGTTGAACAAACATGATTGGATAAAACAATATTTAGAGATTATATCTTTTATTTTACTTTGATATTTTAAATAAATAAGCTTTTACTTAGAATTATATTTTATAACTTGGTTTTGACATTATGTTCTTGGACAGAAACACTTCGGATTTGAAAAGATAATCGTTTACTACAGGAATTATAATAGAACATCCAATACTAGTTATTTATAACTTTAATACTATTTATCGATACTATCTTCAAGTCTCTGGCAAAGATAAATGAGGAACAATAGCTATCAATTTCACAAACAACTACCGTAATTTATCATGTCTTTCATATATCATAATATTATATCACCATTATAATAAAAGGGCGGTACGCTTGTAGAAAGGGGTGTTTTGGCCAATCATAATGCTTAACCACTGTAAGTTAGCCAATGGTAGTGCCTGAAACCGCTGTAAGTTTTTTTCTAAACTAAATATTTGTTTTAAACAAATACAATTATCTTTGACAACAAATAACGTTTCTATTGTAAGTATTAAAAGAACTTAGTGTACTATCTTCTTTAATTTTTATCTCTTTACTGTTAATTTCTTTTTAAATATGTTTGGTAGCAACACCTCTAAAAAAATGAAGGTATTTCTAAAAAGAAACTAGTGTGGAGAAATACTTTTGATTTAACACAGAAAAAATTAATAAAAACAAGTGAATAAGATTAAAAGTCTAATAACGTTTATTTCTTATTTTGATTGTAAAAATTAATCCCGGTCAAACGGATTGCTAACTATGATTTCTTATTTATAGTCTTTTGCAGTAGTGGTTACGCTATTGTGATTGATCGTTACATTTTGATTTGATCTAGTGGCTTCTATAGTCTGAGGATCTTGATTTCTAGATCCTGTGCTTTTTTTATATAAGGTTCATTTCGATACCTAACGTATGTTATGTTTTATAATCGATGAGTTCATCGATTATTATATATTTTATTTTATGTGTGATTTTACCACACCATCTACCTGACACTTTTCACCACAATCATCCCGATTACAAACTTTACAAATGTTTCTTCTTTTTTTTTATAGGTGGTGCTAGCACTGCGGAAGGCGAGCCATTTGGCGCTAAAATCCTTATAGTGGTAGTGACGAGATATTTACCAACGAAACTATCTCCAGAAGTGATTCCGCCAATCTCTCCATCAAATACTTCGAATTCAACATAGTTATATCACTAACATTACTGAATTTTGGATATATTCGTCATAACTTCCAGTTCCCTTTTCAGCTTTCTCATTTTCAATAATAGTCTGATTCAAAATATTATCCTATTTTTATATGTTAGTACCTCTACTAAATATTTCAAGTTTTTTTTATATTTTTATTGTTGCTTCTTCAGCAATATTTAATTCGGTAGAATCATCATTATCTGCACTATTCTAAGGTAGACACATCAATGTATGAGAATGCTACATGTTGAATATATATATATATATATAAATATCATTGATCTGCTTACTATTGTTGCATTTAAGCTTAAAATGCCAAAGTAGTTTTATTTTTTTTAATATCCCAACATGGGATATCATTATTTTTTTTTCAAAATTTGTTCCAGATGCTAATGATAGTATCATTATTTGACTTTTAAAGGTTATTTCAGTCGTGGTATCAACAATATACCTGTGAGGATCGCCAATAATTTTTATTTCAGTGTCTTCTTTAAATACACTTTTCTGGATTTGGTCTTGTTAGTTTTAGAATTAATGAGATAATACCTTTCACAAGCTTGGTTCGAGGAGCTTCATAGGATGTATGAGAAATAAGCTCTATAAATTCACTATCTAACATTATATCAGTTTTAGAGTTACTGGCAAAGTTGGTAAGAGTATAGATTGTAAAAGGCTGTAACGAGAGACTGTAAATATTCCAAATACTCTTGCAAAGAAAAATGTACTTTATTGACTAGCTTTCGAGCGTAGTTGTTTAATATGAATAATGGGATATTTACCTATAGAAAGTGGTTCATCATTGGTAGTTTCTAGAAGATTGATTGAAATTTTTACCAATGTCGTTGATAAAAAAACGCAGATGTCAGAAGAAGAGCTGAAACTTTTCGTTGACGCACCGACTTCAGGGGAAACCTTACTTGTATCAGTTCAGGTACTAGAAATAGACAAAGCATTACATGTGTTTTTGAGCTAATAATCAGTTTTTCGGAACTGCCATAATTTATTTTTTGCAATCTTTAAGTTATCCAGGTACTGGGGCGAAGCATCCAGACTAGAGACATGTTTTTTTTCGATAGTTTCGAAGAAATCTCGAACAATATGCTGTGCCAGCTGCTTAAGCGGGGGAAGCTAGAATAAATCTGGTGCCGAGAACCAAGGTATCGGGAGCGGAGACACAGATAATGCTTGTATTTTTATGTTATCATTTTTATCATTGCTGAATCCTTCAGCCGCAACAAACTCAAAAAAGTTTATATACTAACCTTAATTGGTACCAAACTGTAGGGTTTTCTTAGTGTTCTTCTAAGAATATAGATAAATGGTCGGTGTATTTTCCCAGTTTGTTCATTATGGTTACAATGTTGGACTCTTTGCTTTTATAACATACAACATTTTGAATAATAAAAACCCAATTATCTTGAGTTAAAGAAAAAAAAAAAAGGGAAAATCTTGTACGCGCTCTATTTAAACATTCAGAAAATAATGCGACATATTACTTTTTACTTCTCTTTTATACCGTGTGTTAAAAAAAATTGCTAAATATCTATACCATATTAGGGTTGGGTGGATCACATCTGAATATATTTAACGAGAAGTGTTCTTATGCACGACAGTGGTTCTAAGAGAGCTGTATCTGTTTGTATGGGCATCAGAAAATAAAGGATGAAGAAGAAAGTAAATACAAGATATAAGCCCATAAATGTATCATACTTGTATATTGGCATAAAAAAATATACTAAAAAAAACAGTCTATGCTAAGTGAGTATATAAAACCGGTATTTGGGTTTCCTATAAAAAAAGCCAGTTAATAGAAACTGCTATTCGATTTTAAAAATCTAAAACATGATTTGGGCTTCGTCCTACATATGATATAATCCCCGCATTTTAATCCAAAAGTAGATGTAAGGAAACAAAAAAAAAATTAATTCCGCGTACTCACACGAACCTGATAAAGTAAATTGTGATTAAGAACGTTTATTAAATATAGAAAGCCTTGGTGTAAGGGAAATAATAAAATATACTTTAAGGATGTGTGAGTAGTTGAAAATATTTAAAAAAAAAGTAAAGAATTATAATACAATGTTACTTTATGTAACCACAATAACAAATTGTTTCCAAGCCTTCTTATACCAAGGACCTTTAATCTTTTCTCTATCAGCATCTCTATCGACATATAAAGATGCATCGGCACGACCTGTAACGATATCAATTTTACTAATGGGAATCATCTTGGATCGAGAATAAATCTTGAGACTAATAAAGAGAATAGCACATACAATAAGACCACCATAATTACCAATTAAACCGACAGGGTCTGCAGGTTTAAAGTAAGAGTAACCTGCCATCAAGGCAATTACAACACAAGCAATCATACCGAACAAATCACCGAAAGGATGGAAAGGCGTAGTAATAGGAAGATCTTTTATGCTAAGACCTTGGTATTTGATAGCTTTACGGAAACGATAATGAGCGAAACAGATACCACCCCAGGTAACAAAACCGGCAACACCAGAGAGTTTAGTAAGTACAATAAAAAGAGCCTTACCAGGAATAAAAGAAGTAGCGAAGGTAACGAGACTAATGAGGGCAGTACAGATCAATGAATAAGTAGGGACACCTCTTTTAGAAATATAGGCTGTAACGCAGGAAAAAAAATAGATAAGGTTAATATTAATTCAGAATCGTGTTTTTCGTGTAACTTACAAAGTTTAGGGTGTGCGAGCCCTTCATTAGATAAAGCACAGAGCATACGAGAACTTACATACATGCCACTATTGGCGCAAGAAAGAACCTATCAAATAGTAATATTTCAATATCTACTTTTTTTACCTGATGTTAAATATTTCACTTACTGTGATAAGAATAACTGCATTCATAATATGTGCGACACTAGATAAACCGGCCTTTTCGAAGACAATTGTAAAAGGAGAGACGATAACAGATGAAGAACCACTCAAATTTCTTTTGTCAGTAGAAGGAATGATCATACCCATAATAAAGACTAGACAGTTATAAAAAAAAATGGGCGAATATAAATGTTAGTCGTACGAAACTAGATAGAGTTTTTTTCTTATTTTGTTAAACTACACACCTGACCCAAGATAAAAGATAATGATACGCCAGAATACATTTTTGATCGCACGAGGTACTTGCTAATAAAACAAAGCAATTTAAGTTAGATACTAGGTTACAAAAATGACGTAAAATTATACGTGATTTTTTCTCACCTTGAGCGGATTCTCACATTCACCTGCTGTAATACCAACGATTTCAGTACCTTGCATACTGAAAGATGCCAATACAAAGGCATTTACAACCCCTAAAGCACCATCCTTGGAAAATGCTCCTGGATCATTCCAATACTTGAATCCGTATACTTCATGAGGGGTAGTGTTACTATTTATGAAAAGTTCATTAGATCAGAATATTACTTGTATTATTAATGCTATGTGTATTACCCAATAAGACCACCGGAAGTGACGCAGCCAACAATAATAAAAATAAGCACAGCCAAGATTTTGATCTTTTGAAAAAATAATCTATTTAGTACACAGGGTCTATACTTGATTTTGACAATGATTGTGTAATACGTACCACACTGAACCAGTACTCGGCCTCACCATAGCTACGAGCACCAAACATGTTAAGAACAAAGATAATAACTAACCAAATACCAGACCCTATTTAGAAAATAAAGAAATATATCACATTAGATATACATATATATATATATATATTTAACTTGTTATGGAAATTTAAACTTTACATGCCCAAGATGGTACAGCTGTGGTCCAAAACTCCATAACAAGAGGAAGAGCGGTAAGTTCACTAGCAACGATAATGGCCCAACAAGCCCAATAATTATAGCCAATTGTTGTACCAAAGGATGTATCTACAAAACGTCTACAAAAGACAGTAAAGGAACCTGAAACCTATAAAAAAACAAATCATGTATGTATGTAAGTAAATTACGGTAAACATAAGATCAAGTTTCTATATACGTACAGGGATATAAGTAGCCATTTCACCCAAGGAAAAAGTAACCCAGAAGACAATAAAACCAATGATACCGTAAGCGATCAAGGCACCAGCGGGACCTAGTTAATCAATAGATGTTAATATTATCGCGTTGTATACAACGGATATAGTAAAGGCTTACCAGCAGCTGCCAAATTTGCACCAGCAGAAAGGAAAAGACCTTGACCAATAACACCGCCAAGCGAAATCATCTAATAATATGCTTTAGTATATAAGAATACACCCACACATATATATATATATATGCGAAGATTAACTTACAGCCAAATGACGAGCCTTCAAAGTTCTTTTCAACTGGGGTTTCTGTTCCTGTTGACTTTCGAGATAGCTATCTCTGTCACTTTCATCAGACAAATTTTCAACCTTCGTTTCTTCTTTTTGAGAGTATATGGAAGGAGATCGACCATCTATCTCTCTTTTTTCTGAATCCATTTTTAAAGTTTTATAAATTGGAAAATAAAGAAGATTGAAATCAAAAAGAAATCGAATCTATATTTATATTCCTAAAAAAAACATTTATTATTTTTGATTAAGTTTAGAGCGTACTTAATTTACTCTCACGCATTAACAAATATGTAAGATCACGAATTATCATAAAATCACAAAAAGGTAAATACGGTCCTGTAAAGCCGACAGCCCACTTCTTCCTTTCTTTGTAGCTCCCATGATTGTTTGAGCACAATGTGACGTAAATCAACGCTTTAACGATTTCGTCTTGCTCTTTTTTTTATAAATTTATATTTTCATGTCATACTATGTTTAAAAAGGGAAGCAGGTTCCTTTTTTTTGCTCATGATTTAAAATACGCGAACAAGATTACTTTTATGGTATAGTCGAGTTTTTTTTTTTTTTTTTTTTTTTTTAAAAAAAATAAATATATTCTGGGATACATTATGAAATACTTATCTTAAATGTATGATACCATTCTTATCTTTTTTCATTTTGGGAGTCAACAGATATGTATCAACGTCCCTTTTCTATTAAATTACTTTTTTAGGGTACGCAAATGTCATTTGAAAACTCAAATATTGTATAAAGTACATTTACTCCCACGTACACAATTTACCCTCAATATGATATATGCGATGAAAAACTAATTTTTTAAAACACCGGAATCTTGATCTCCATTTTTTTGTACATAAGCAAAAAATAACATGCAAGTAATAGTATCACGTGTATTTTTTTTCTTTCTAAAAAAAAAACCTTGTTATATATATCTCGTACAAAGATAAGTATTTAACGCACACTGTCAATATCTAAACCCAATCAAAAAACCTTTTGATTGTTTAAAGAACGATCGTCAAACAAAATACAGCGTATGGGTCATATCTTTTAAACCAATAACCAGTGTTGTGAATTTAAAAAAAAAAAAATAGTATCACAGAGAGTACAAAATCTTAAAGAAGTAAAGTAAGAAAGCTAAACTCATTTTGCTTACAAGTTAATTTATCAAAGGGGGTTTTTTTTGTGTATGAATAAAAGTATGGTTTAATGAATTATTTATATGTATTCTTAATTTTTTTTGTCCCGTCTCTCGGTCTTTGATACCTCGTATATATTACAAGTTGTTGGCAAGATAGTTCTATGTAAATTGAATACTTGGGATCTACAATACGTTAGCAACCTAATTGTAGTATAGTGAAATCGAGTTGTTTGATAATACTGTACTAAAAGAATAGCCATCCCTTGAATCTGTCTTTTTTATATGGATCAAATATAGGATCTAAATAAGACAATCATTTTTTAACTGTCAGAAAACTACTGGTTCATTTTTCAAAAAAGAAAAAGAAAAGCTAACTGTAAACACTCTATCTAACGAATTGAAGAGTGGTAATATAAACAATTTAGTCTAGTCGAGAAGAACAACCAAATATATAAGGTGATTTAAAGAGAGGAGCCTTTGATTAATAATAGTTGTTATTTTATCAAAGTTAGCAATCCATTTTTTTTTAAAGAAAAGATCGCGATATTAAAATACAGTATTGATTCTTTCTTAATCGTATCTGTTCAATTGATATTTTTTGTCTCCTGATTAAAAACGCATTTTTTTACTAGTGTATATGGTTCTTGTGAATTTTTCTTTCTAGTCCTAAACCAAAAAATAACCTTTTGATTTGTAACATAGGAGGCATTTTTATGTCATTTGTTTAAAATTCGATCTAAGTTTACTTTTGATTTGGCTGTATGAAATATATTCTTTTTCTCACGAGAATGATAACAACAATAGGATTTTTTTTTTTTTTTTTTTTTTTTGGGGATTCAGGTACATAGGGAATTATGTGTTTTACGCCCTGGTTGAAATGAATTACCTGTTGAAATGAATTACCTGTTGAAATGAATTACCTGTTGAAATGAATTACCTATTGGAATAAATTGTACTATATATTTTTTTTACAGTAATAATTATCCACGGCAAAAATAAATAATAATTCAATTGAATGATAGGGTAAATTTACCATGGATACAGTTCCTTTTTTTCTTGTGTGTCAAGCAAAAAGTACTTTACACGCGTAATATGAACGCGTTATAAAGCGGTGCTTATAATCGATTAGGAGGTGTAAATATTTTTTTTTTCTTTTTCATAACACCAAAAAAAAAAAAAAATGATTTCTGATCAATTAAGAACGAATCAAGGGCCTTTAGCTCGTGTTTGGTTAGCCTCTCATTGGGAAAGAAAGATTTCAAAGTCTCAATTCTTACAAACTAATCTTGAAAAGACAATTGGTATAAAGAAAAGAAAAGAAAAGTTTTATAATTTTGTTGTTAAGTAAAAAGTGTATAGATGCCATTGCAACTAATCAACAAACTGAACCTATCGCACTTCGTTTATCTGGCCAGTTGTTGCTTGGTGTTGTTCGTATTTATTCTAGAAAGACTAGATACCTTTTAGAAGATTGTAATGAAGCACTTGTTAAAATTAAATTGGTAACAAAAATATATACACATTGGTTATTTATTTATTTTAACGGTGCTTTTTTTTTTGTAGGCTTTTAAGAAGGGTGATGTCAATATGCCAGATATTCATCAATCTGTTGCTAATGTCAATACCATTACTTTGCAAGACAAGTTGACTGAATTCGATATTTTACTCCCTGATCTTCCTTTTAACTCTAGGTAATAATGATATATACGCGTGATATCTTACATGTAATTTATTGTTTTTATACACAGCAATAATTTGACCGAACATGACCCTATTTTCGAAAGCCTTGGAGATATTAGCTCTCAAGATATTACATTGAGTGATATGCAAAACGACTTTAGTTTTGGAAACTGGGAAGTTGGACGTCGTGAAGGTGTTGAAGCAGGACGTCGTGACAATGGCGCTTTAGCAGATAACGGTATCAATTTGGATAACTTGGAAGGACCACTCAAGGGGTTAACGCTCGATGAAGATAACAACGGTATTCGTAACGACAATGTCGATTTCGATTTCGACCTTAATGATAACGTTGATTATGGAGATGACGGCATGTTATTTAACAATAACATTGAATTCAATATGCCTTCTACCAATGATGCAGATATCGAAAATCTTTTGCAAGTTGGTATTGTTGAAGATGAAAACATGTTCGATATTGATAGTGCTATATCTGAACCTGCTGTGCGTAGACGTAAGAGATTGGTTGTTGATCAAATCACTGAGATTCCTCAAGAAGATCTTCGTAAATATTATGTTGACTCTTCTTCTCTTATTGCTACCAGGGTACGATGATATAATATTGCAGAATTTACGCGTTAGTTTATAAATATTTTTTTTTTATATTTAGGATGCTAATGTCACAGTTGTTGATAAGGGTAAAGCCCCTGTTCAATTGACACAACCTTCTGGTGCTACTCTCGGTTCTGAATTAGAATCTTTATTTGCTCGTATGAACAACAAGCGTCGTGCTCCTGTTATTGATAATGATGTTTATAAGCAACCTCGTCTTGATGATCCTTTCGGTGCTCCTACACCTGGTGCAGCTACTACTAGCTCTGCTTTCCATTTTGATGATGATAATAATGACTATGGAGATGACGATAACCTTGCTTTTAACCAAACATCTCTTAACAGATTCGATGTAAGTTGTAAAAAAAAAAAAAAAAAAAAAATAGAATAAAAAAATAGTATGGCTCTAACTTTTATATAATAGGCAATGAGAGACTTTGACGAATATGATTTATCTATGACTCAAACTACCGACTCATTAAGTCCTCATACCAACGAAACTCTTACCACTATCAATAACAACTTGGCTACACGTAGCACAGTCAAGTTTGGCGAATTAGCTTCTAGCACATGTAAGAAGGCTGAAGCAGCCAAGTTATTCTATGACATTCTATTATTGTCTACCAAGAACAAGGTTAAGGTTAAGCAAGACCGTCCCTTTGGAGAAATTCAAATTAATGCTCCTACGATGCTTGCACATTAAACATTTTAAATAAGCATTTTTTCTTTTTTTTCTTTCTGCTCTTGTTACTCCTTTTTTTTATATCATTTTTTTTAAAAAAATAAAAAATACTCTCCAAAACAATAAGTATTAGTCTAAACCACCTGCTGCAAAATCTGGGTAGTAATAAAAACTAATAGCTATAATAATATAAAGTGAGCACAGCATAAATCCTTCTAACCAATTACTTTTACCATCCTACGCTCAAAAAAAAAAAAAGGAGGGGGGGGGGGTTACTAAGTGATGGGAGAGCATACAAATAATTAATATTTACCATGATGAGATAGTTCACCGTAATGAAGGCAGCAAAAAGTACGGCAGTTTCGTACGTGTTAAAGAATAAACTCATATCTACATTAATTCCCCAACCGACAATGACTATAATGGGGGTCACTAGCAAAGCTATTTGCATACTAGAACCTACAGCTACATTTAAAGCCAAGTCTATCTATAAATTGATTTAGCTATATGTATCCTAGAAAAAAAAAAGGGAAAATTTACTTTGTTTTTATAAGACACGGTCACTGCAGTTACATGTTCAGCGGCATTACCAACAATTGGTAATAAAATTAAGCCGATAGATGTTTCACTAATATGCCACTGTTTCACTACATTTTCAATAACAGATACAAGAAACTCGGCGCTAATAGCAACTACTACTGTAATAGCTAACAAGCTTGAAAAAAAAAGTAAGTATACTGATTGGTTTTAAAGATGTATAAGTACTTACGGTATACTGGCCATCCATCAAGGCATAGAAGGGTTTTCTGCCTCCTCTTCTTCTTCTTCAGGTGTTTCTTGTACCTCTTGATCTCTTAATCGGATACGGCTAAATTCTCGCTCAATCTTAAAGGCCTCTACTGGTGCTCGTAGGAACTATTCATGTATTTTAGATATAAGCATTATACATACATACATATATATATATATATATATATATATTATATGACATACTAATGATTTGTGAGTTTTAAGCTAGGTTTGTACAAAGAAAAAGTTATTATTGTTTCGTTTTCCAACTATATAAAGAAGAATACCTGGAAAACAAGATATGCGAAATAGATGGTCAGTAAAATAATTACAGTAGCCCTGGATATATGTAATATATCAGCACGTTCTTGTTCTGCAGGTTCTGCAGATATTGTGGAACCATAAAATGCGGCAGGTAGCAGTAAGGAGACGACCGAGATAAACAATAAGGGAGCAGATGTCTGTGCGGCGGTGATATTAGATACTTGTTCCTTATACTTACAACCGCCACAAAAGAAACACATTCCTAGTACCAATAATAAATTGGATAAGATGGAACCTAAAATGGAAGCTTGTACTACGATCACCAGATTTTTGGTAAGAGAAATAATACTGATGATTAATTCAACGGCGTTGCCAAAGGTGGCATTTAATAAACCGCCTATAACTTCACCAGTACGTAACGAAATATCCTCGGTTGCAAAACCCAGTAGTTTGACTAGTGGTACAATGGCAAGAAAATTTAGAATAAAGGTAGTGGTTGGTGGTCATACAAAGTTAGACGCCCAACCTAAAGGTACAAATACAAGCAATATGTTTAACCACGATGATCGAATGATACGTAGTAACCCTTGTTTTACCGTCGGCTCTTTCAGTGGGGGTTTAGAATGTGATACAGGACCAGCTATTTCGGGCTCTGGTTGGCCTGGATACTCTTCCGTGGAAGAGGGTATACTAACTGCATCGTGTTCCCTATATTGAATTATTGGTTTAGGTTCTGGACAAGTATTTGGTTTATTCATTTTTTTAAAAAAAAAGAAAGTAAAGGAAAAATAAAATAAAAAAGGGAAATAATTATTTTTTTATTTCCTTTTCCCCAAGGTAATGAGGAATGTGTCAAAATTGTTACATCAATGCATGAGCTAGTTATAAATATTAGTTAAATGTTTGTTCGACAAAAGCTATTCTTTTTTTTTTTACCAATTTGATCTTCTTCAATAAAGTCAATGTAATCCTTATTATCAAGAGATTGAACCAAATCAGAAGGAAGTGATACAACAAAACCGTGTATACCCAAAGTAATCTCGCTCAATATTTTTCCACCGGCCTTTTCAATATCCGCCTTGGCTTTTTTAATTTTATCTTTGGTAACTGGACTGGACAAGCCAATAATAAAATCTGTAAAACCGTCTATAATTTATATAGATTAGTGTACATATTTTATTAAAAAAACACGTTTTTTTTTTCTTCTTTTTTCTGAACCTTCAGCAGCGAATACGAAAGAAGTAAAAATCAAGACTAAACAAAATAAAATGACGGAACGCATATTAAAAATAAAATAATATAAAATTTAAAAAGAGAAGAAGAAAAGGAAAACTAATAGAGTGGAGATACAAAATAAACAATATATAATGGTGTACCATTATATTTATTTTCTTTTTGATAGTCACATGAACATGTGCTACGATTGAAAAGGCTGGACAATTTGAGTAGTAATAGCCCAATTGGGATGTGTAATTGACATACGGAGAAGAAAAAGTAGTTGTATAGAGTTTATTATAAGAAATTTACGAGATAAGATGACACGATCCAAGGAGGAATTAATTGAGGGATTTAGTTTTTAGTTTGTTAATTGGAGAGTAATTGAGAGCATATAGAAGAGGTAATAGTATATATATAGAGAGAGAAAGAGAGAAAAATGAAATAGGTATATATATTAAATCAAACCAACATCACGCAAGTTAGACTGAAGAATAATATCATTGACAGCGGACATAACAAACTTGACTTGTTCAGTATCTGTTGCGCAAGTCAAATGAGTATAAACTTGTTTTTCAGCAGAAGAGTTTAGTGAAGTAAATCTTTGCATAATATAATGACTTGCAGCATCATAATTTTCGCCACCTTTATAATCAGGAAAATACTCTTCTAATGGACTATTCGGTAACTTTTGTTGAAATAAATCAATCTTATTTAAGAATAAAATGGTAGAAGTTCTTTCAAACCACCTGGAATTACAAATTGAATCAAATAAGGTTAAAGCTTCTTGCATTCTGTTTACCGATTCATCTTCAATTAATACTTGATCGTATTCGGATATAGCTACCAAAAAAATAATTGCTGTCACATCTTCAAAGCAATGAATCCACTTCTTTCGTTCAGATCTTTGTCCTCCAACATCGAAAATTCTATATGTTAATGTACCAAAACTAAATTTACTTTCTGCGATACCAGTTGTCTTGACACGTGAACGTAGAACGTCTTGATCGGTTGGTAAAAAATTTGGGTCACCTATACGGTCAATAGAATCAAAGTAACTAAAAGCAGTAATTAGAGTCAAGGTCTTTCTTATATACATCAATACTTACTATGAAGCTGAATCGTTTAATTGAAATTCGTTTTTTCTTGCATACGCTTCTTGTACACCCGCGTCTAACCACAGTGATTTAATTGCCTTGGTTGCTTCGACAGGCATAGTAAATTGATCAATTCGTTGGTGATGATCCATAATGAAATCATGGTAACCTTGGTTACTAATATCATTTAATGAAATACTTAATGTTTCCATAGCTTCTAGTAGAACGTGAATAGACTGAACTGAATTACTAAAAATAACTTCTTTATAAGCTTCTTTTTCCTCATGAGTGAATCCACCATCGTAAATGAGTTTCATCTGCTTTAATAAAGTTGACTTCCCACTTTCACCAGTACCTGGTTTTATAACAAGTTATTTTTTTTTAGTGTAATTTTTATTTTTTTTTATTTTACCAAGTAATAAAAGTTTAACTTCGTTTCGACCGTTTAACTTTTCCATACGTAACTGACCATCAATTTCTTCGTTACGTAACTTTCCAATACTATCATTTTCTTCTACTGAAGCACAACAACCCATATTAAATATATATATTAAAAAAAAAATCAGAAAGAGAAAGAAAGAAGAGAGGAGAGAAATAATAAAATATATTCTTTATCTCTTTTTTTTTTTTTTTTTTTTTTTTGGATCACAGTTTAATGTCACTCTGCGGAATACCAACGAAGGCAACACAAGAAATGAGTGAAAGTTAGTACAACCATGAAGGTTGTTACGATTGTTTGGGGGGTTTTCTTTTTTAAAAAAAAGAGGTCTCCTTATTTATTAAACAAGGGTTCTCCATGTGGAAAGCACGGCCTAGCGCCTTTTTTTTCTGGCGTTATTAAGTATCGGTAATAATCAGCTTGCAAAAAGGCTAATTATAGATAGAAACAGCAGTAGATATGATGAAGTGACAAGTATTATATTATAATTTACCGGGTCACCAGATTGGTTAATTTTAATCGAATGTTACTAAATTAACCTTATTTTAATACGTTTTTTCTTTTTTCCTAATAAGTGTTTCCTTTTCATTTTCCTCTATCCTAAATTAGAATGGGATTACATTATTGTTTGTGCTTAAAAAGCAAACGCGAATATACGAAATGTCGTGTTTTTTGTGGTTTTTATTTAAATAAAAACGCAGTCCATATGTATCGCGACTTTTTTTTTTTTTTTTTTTTTTTTTTTTTTTGTACCTAATATTCTTTTTTATCATTTTTCTTTTATATAAAATACCATGTCCTTTACAACAGATCCTGACTTAGATGATCCTTCAGACTTTGATCCCAAACCGCTTCAAGTATTAGACGAAAACTTTCGATGTCCTATTTGTAAAGAGTTTTTTAAAACAGCACTTATTCTTTCAACTTGTTCTCATTCTTTTTGTGCTCTATGTATTCGCCGTAGTTTAAACTCGGAACAGAACTGTCCTAAATGTAGAGCAACTGCTTATGAAAACGATCTGATACATAACTATGACTTGGACCATGTTGTAAACTCTTGGCTTGAAGCACGGTAAAATATACTTTATACAAATATAAAAAGAAATTACTTTTTTTTTTTACTTATTCAGGTCCCTAGGTCATTTTTATTGAACTCAGTTAGATCTACGTGTGAAGGAACAAGTATAGAGGGTTCAGTATGTAAAACACAGGAGTGTATTATCATTGATGATAATTCAGATGATTTTGTACCACAAAAAGTTACAGCTAGCTCCTCTACGACAACTAGAAGATCAGCACGGCTCTTGCCAACTGTCCTGGAGATAGAAAAAGTGTCCGCAGCATCTGAATTGACAGGTAAACGAACAAAGGAGGATTATTATTATTTTTGTATTGGATGTCTTACTAGATAATCGTAGATACTTCAGTCGTAGAATGCCCCATTTGTTGTAGATATATGAAGTATGTAGTATTAAACAAGCACATGGATAAATGTGCTATTGGAGAAAACGATACGCCACCACCTAGTTCACCTGTACATAATAATAGTAGTAGCTCATTACCTGTGATTCAAAAGTTAGTGAGTTCTTTTTAAATTAGCATTCAAAAAAAAAAACGGTATATCGTTTTAATATATTGTAACTAGGAAGAAAGCGATTGATTTAGGTAGAAAACCTACACGAGTTCTTTACGCTATGCAATCAGATAAAGTAATGAGAGAGTTATTACGAGATTTAGGATTACCAGATCACGGAGATAAAGCGCTAAAAGTTTGGAGACATAAAGAATATGTTACGCTGTATAACGCTAATTACGATTCAGATTCACCAGTTAGTGCTAATGTATTAATACAACGTTTGGCAAATATTGAACATTCGCAAATGAATAGTAAATTAAAAAGAAAACCAACCGATTCTAAGGAACATAAAGAAAAGTATAGAAGTGAATTTGATTTATTAATCGAGCGTGTAAAAAAACAAAAGTCAGAAGAGTCCAACAAAGGAAAAGAAAAAGAAAGATAATGTGCGTCTTTAAATAAAAAATTGTTCAGTATTCTCCCCCTCTTAATACAAAATAGTGATAATAGTAATAAAAAAGCCGTTTTTTTGTTTGTAATTGACAGTATTTTTTTTTGGAGCGGAGGCATTGTGTAAAGATTATCTGTACCACAAAAGGGTTTAGCAAAATTAAATACATGCGTTAATTTTTTTTCACAAGTAATGTCAAATTTTCACAAGTATAGATAACAAGATATACAATAAAATCTTTTTTTAAAAGCTGCTTTCAAACAATTAGTACTGACAACATTTTTGTTCCATTGCACTCTTTTTTCGCGTTCGATCTTTTACTATAAAGTGTTTCCACTACAATTTAAGGATTTAGAATAAATTTGCGGATGCTTGATATACCTTTTTTGCAGAAAAAGCGATTAAAATAACTTCGGCATCACTTTCTTTAGAAGTGTCCAGCGTACACGGTATTTTTATGTTTTGAAGATATTTGTACCAACCAGCCTCTAAGATAAACATAATATCCGGAATATACTTAATATGAATATCCTCTCAGTATCTAATATTGTCCAGACTTTTAACACTATCCAGGATAAAAATAAAGCCCTTTGAGATTCTCATACTTATTCATAATATTTATAAGCAGCAAGAGTCTGTGAATTTAAGTTCGAATTTGAATTTCTTTCATTAAATCCCTAAATTGGCAGTGTAACTACTATATTATTTTTCTGTGGACATTTTAGCGTTACAAACAGATTACTTTATATTTGGCGTAACAGTTGTACGGTTTATAAAGAAGGTACACATATATAAAAAAAGAACGTTGTAGCAAAATAAGGGATATAAAGAAATTAATTGACAACCAATTTGATTTTGAGAGTTAGATGTAAGAGTTTACGGACTTTAAATAAAAACGGAATTTTGGTTCCCATACCAAAAAAGTTGTTTAGGGGCATACAATCATCCTATTGGTCGGTTAAAACTAAAAAAATTTTGACAGGTAAATTTTTCCTTCCTCTTCTGAAAGCCATATCGTTTATACAATTGACTCAATTATTGCCTTTTTTTATATGTGTATTACTAAATTCTATTTTAAAGTGAAATAGATATACACTTTTTTTAGTGTAAAGTGTTTTAATATATATATATATAAAATTTGAGGACTCAGAGTGTTCCTGGAAAAAAAGCAGGCACTAATTCTAGAAAAAAAAATTTATCTCTTTTTCCTATTCCGCTTTTTTGAAAAAGTATAAAAGGAGAGGAAAAGTAAACAATTATTTTTTTTCTTTAGTGACCGTACTCTACAGGATCTGTATGCAGTATGTTTCAATTCTACGTTTTCTAAACTAGATACAATCCCAAAGTTAGTCGATGATTTTTAGTAGACCTTCTTTTGAGTGAAGTGTGCCGATTATTGCTCTCTGAGCAGTTCTCGTCAGTTGATGATCTCGCCTGTCTTTATTCCAAGGACATGGCAAGGAAGGAGCTACAAGTCTGATAACTTATTTTTTTTTAATAATAACATAAACGAAAAAAGTCACAACAATAAATTGACGACATGTTGAATCATATAGTTTTTTTTTGTGGTCACAAGACCAGTACTTGTTTGAAACACCTTCTTGAGTGTTTGTTGTTATTGTTTCCCAACTCGGAATTTATGGAAGCCTAAACCCGAGAGTATTACTTTTATTTTTAGTACTTTTGAGTGAGCGAGAGAGGGTCTAATCCCGAGTTCTGCTTGTTATTCAAAGACTTGCTAAAAATAGAAGAAGAAGAGAAGGGGGTTTTACTGTGTACAACCTCATTCTTCTTTGTTATTATAAAAAGTGTCATGACATTTCGTATTTTTTTTTTTTTTTTTTTTTTTTTTTGAAATAGTTACTCTTTTATCTCCCATTCTTTAAATAATGTTACCAAAGTGGTTATTATTTTTTACTTTTATTTTAGTACTGACATTAACATCAATTGATGGTCAACCTACACCTACATCAATTATAAAAAGACAAGAAAGTGACGTTATTGATTATCATCGTACAGGAATAACAAGAACATCTACTGAAGTAGCAACTGAAACGTCTAATAGTGATAAAGATGATAAAGATGATAAAGATGATAGCAATAAAGGTCAAAATAACGAATCAGATTCTAAGCCTAAACCTATTCCTGCTCAAACGACCCCATGGTTTGGTAAAAATAAATAATTATAATGATGGATCCAATAATTAACATTTTTTTTTTCAGAGGCTGTATACGGGTCAGGGACTGGAGCACCAAAGACTATTATGTCTTGTTTAGGTGCTATCTTGATTGTTTTAGGCTTGTTCTTATGTAGTATGGGATTCCGAATGTTTAGACCAATGCTTTGTGTCATGGGATTGTTAACTTTTGGGTCAATGACTTGGATTGCTTTAGCAAACTGTAAACCTAGTTCTGGATACCCATATGATTCTATACTAATGATTGTTGTACCAGTATGTGTTGGGCTAGTTGGTGCTGGTGGTTTTTATTTCCTTTGGAATATTGCATTGTATCTTGTTTGTGGTAAATATACCTCTTACTCTATCCTTTTATTTTATATTAATATTTTCTTAAATTAGCATTTAGTGGCTTTATTTTTGCTATTTTTGTTCTTAGTTGGCGTGGAGACTTGGTTATTGTCCATGTAAGTATATATATATATATTTAGAAAAATAATAACGCTAACTTGTTCTTTTTTTTTATAGAATATTGGAAGACCTTGTTTCTTGGGTGGTATGGCTTTACTAGCAGGTATAGCTGCTTTCTTTGCGTTACGACCCACGTTATTTTTCGCTACTTCGTTTGTTGGGGCGTATATATTTATGTTTGGTGTTGATTGTTTATCTCGATCTGGACTTATTGCTGGGCCTCAAGCCATATTAAATAGAAATCCGTCACATTATATCGAGTATGTCTTGAACAAGATTATCTATGTTATGTTGGCTATGATTATTCTTATGTTTTTGATGTCCATGGCATGGCAAATGTTATTTAACGCTGCACATCATTTAACTATGCATGTAGTTGCTGCAGCTAAAGGAAAACCAGCTCATGAAGAACCTAAAGAAGAAGGTGATGGACGGCCTCCTTCTACTGCTCCTACTTCGTGACTGGCAAAGATAGCAAGTGTAGCTCTTCTTTGGTATCTTAAAAAATGATTGTCGTACGCACAGGAATATATATATATATATGTATACATATATTAAAAGTAAATAAATAAATATAAAAAAGAGCATTATTTTTATTATTATATTATTACATTATTAGTTTATGATGATTGTTCTTTAGCACGTTGCGTCGACATTGCTTGTCCTGATGGATTTTGACTAAACGCAGAATGGGATTCAGCAGCTAATCTAGAACTCCAAGGTGTGGCCAAAGTCATATAATCTGTACTAAATAGAGCATTGGAAACTTGTACTGACCAAATAACGTGACCAGTACTAGCATTTAAACAGTATACCCATTTTCCTGATCCAACATAAACTAGCTGGTGAGGTCGACCCGCTTCCCAATTGGATGGCTCAATAATGGTAACTGGTATATTGTAACAACCGCCAGGACAGTTATAAGTCCAAAGGGTTTCTCCTGATTCGAGATCAATGGCCATTGCTTTACCTTCGGAACATGATATGATTATTTGCTTGTCTTCGGTCACTTGATCGTAATGAGGTGGTAAGGTTTCTGGGGTTTCTATAGTGGGTACCGCGATAGTGGGATATAAGATTTTACTTGGTGTGGTTGCAACAGATACTTCAGAATAACCAAATCCCTATAATAATACATTTTTCTTCTTTTAGAAAAAAAAGGGGGAAGGAGGACTATAACTTACTGGCATTTTATTTGTCCAAATAATATTTCCAGTCATTAAATCAATACAACGGGTTTTACCGAACCCTCCAGCTACTAGTTTATCTGAATCGGTAACAAATAAAGAGATAACAGATGCTGAACTACCTATCTTTGCTTTCCATAGTTTGGCACCATCTTGTTTATGAATAGCGTATATGCTACCGTTTGTAGCACATATCAAGATATCAGTACGAGAAAAAATTTCTGTAGCGAAGTGTAGACTCTAGTTCTGATTTATTGTCTTGGTTCTTTTCCTTATTACAACGTGGCATTTTATGTAAAATTAAAAAAAAAGAAGAAATCGAAAAAGAGAGCGGGAAACCCCCTTTTAATTATGAGTACTGAATTGTAGTGACTAGGTTTTATCTATTCTTTTGCTGTCTTATGTATCTTAAAACACTGGTTTTATTTTATGTTTATAAATAAGACATTTTACTTTTCTTATTTCTCTCTCTTTTTCATATTTTATTTTATATTTGTCTTTTATTTTATAACAATTCTTACCCACAACTTTTTTGGTTAGTAATTTATAGATATTAATAAAAACACAGTCCATATAATAGTACTACTATTTCTGCATTAGGAAAGTGCTCAGCACATTTATAAAATTCCGACTTATTTTAGCGCTGATCTTTCTCTAAAGTGCAGAGGTGATACCGTAGTTATTTAAGAATTGAGGCTTACACTTTTAATCATATGCTAACTCTTGAGTAACTGTAAAAAAAAAAAAATACATGATTAAAATGTTCAGGTAGTTAGGCTGTGAATATATTAACTACAACAAAGTGTTTATTACAGTTAATTAACTTCGTTCTTTCGCACGCTGTAATTCTCTGTACTGAGCTACAGGGTTTTGACTAAACGCAGAATGGGATTCAGCAGCTAATCTAGAACTCCAAGGTGTGGCCAAAGTCATAAAATCATAACCTAATCTGGCAGTAGATACTTGTACAGACCAAATTACGTTTCCTGTCCTTGCGTTTAAGCAGTATACCCATTTACCAGCACCGATATAGACTAGTTGGTTTGGTCGACCTGATTCCCAGTTGGATGGTTCCACAATAGCGACAGGTATATTATACCATCCCCCAGGACAGTTATAGGTCCAGCTGGTTTCTCCTGTTTCAATATTGATAGCCATCACTTTTCCTTCCGAACAAGATATAACAATAGGTAAGTCTTGAGATACCTGATCGTAATTGGGTGGTAAACGGTCTTCTTCTTCTCCCTCTTGTTGTAAAGGCGGAGGTTGTAAGACTTTACTAGGTGTAGATATTACAGATACTTCTCCATAACCAAAACCCTGTTTTTTTATAGATCAGTTTTTGTGGTCAAAAACAAACAAACACATTTTTTTTTATATCTTACAGGCATTTTGTTTTTCCAGACAACTTCTCCAGTCATCATACTTAAACAATAGGTCTTTCCAAACGCACCTACAATTAATTTATCGTTGTCTGTAACAAAGACAGATATAACAGAGGCAGAAGCTTGGATCTTGGTCTTCCATAACTTGGTACCATCCTTTTTATGGATACCGTATACGGCGCCGTGCGTAGCACAAATCAAGAGATCTTGTCGACTGAATTCTTGCGTAGTTAAGATGATGGATTCAATATCCTTTTCAACGTTTTTTTCGTTGGTCCAAAGAGGCATATTCACTTAATAAAGAAAAAAGAAAAAAGGCCTCACATTTCTTTTATGCATTTAACTTTATATCACTTTTTTAAAATCAGTCACACAACCCAAAAAAAAAAAAAGTAAAAAGCAGCTGATGTGAGTCTATTTTATTTATTTAAACCGAAGACACTTTGGTTTACGGGTCATCAAACAAACCGATGTATGACGGGATTTTGGTTGAACGAGGTATGTGTTTCAACCGCCAACTTGCTACTCCAGGAACTAGCTAACGAAATATGTTTGGAACCAAATAGAGAACCTGAAAGTTTAGTTGTCCAGTTATGTTTACCCGTTTTAGCATCAAGGCAATGTACAGTACTGGAAGTACCTACAAAGACTGTTGGTTTGTGTGTAGATTTATTCGGTGGCTCAATTATGGCTATAGGAAGTTGGTGTGAGTTTACTGCGCAGTGGTATACCCATTGTGTGATACCCGATTTAAGGCGGATGGCGATCACTAGCCCGTTGGAACAGGCTAGTACTAAAGGACTGGGATTGGGTTTAGAGGGCTCGTAGGGTGGTGGTAAGTCAAGTGGATTTTCTGATACATTAAATGATTGATATTGTAATTGAGTGCTTGGAGTAGCAAGTACAGTTACTTCTTTATCTGCTATAGACTATATTTTTTTTTCCTAAGTCTTAA
The DNA here is from genome assembly GCA_025201345.1 of Thamnidium elegans. Taxonomy (NCBI): domain Eukaryota; kingdom Fungi; phylum Mucoromycota; class Mucoromycetes; order Mucorales; family Mucoraceae; genus Thamnidium; species Thamnidium elegans. Next base: position 220,975 of record JAIXMG010000039.1, read on the forward strand.
CTAAAGGATATTTTTTTTTTGTAACTTACATGTAGGACATTTACCCAATTGATTTTACCGGTCATGAGATCAATTGAAAACGTTTTATTAGAAGCACCTGCAATGATTTTATCGTTGTCTGTTATAAACAAAGAAATTGCGGAGGTAGAATGCTTGATAGGAAGCTTCCAAATAGCTTGTCCGTTGGCTTTATGAATTGCAAAGATGTATCCTCTTATACCACATATCAGTAAATCGCTGCTAGTAAAATATTTATGAGTCATGAAGACTGCATCATCAGGTTGTGTATCGGTATACATTTTCTGTTTAAAGAAAAAAGGAAAGAGGGAGGGAGTGTGTGGGCTTGTTGAAGTGTAATTTTTATGGTAACAAGTTGCTAAGCAATTTGTCGTGGTAACCGTGAATACAATTTAAGCTATTAATTCAAATCCATGTACTCCGTATCATTAAAGAATGCTAAGCATCACTGGTTACTGTATTAGGTTTCCCAAAAGTGAGCGTAACTTTTCCAAAGTCAGTCCAAAAGTAGCAGATAATTTTTCCAAAAGCTAGTTTTTATATTTTCTTTTGCGATATAGCGAGTTTGTTAAAAGTCGTAAAAAGAAATTTATTGTTTTATTGGGTATTTTGGAAGTGATCAGTATTTATAATATAACCTAAGTGTGAAGGAAGATTACAATAATGAACAAAGAATGACAATTGTAATGACGAATTAGCCTGATATTTAGAGAGAGTAGTAGTGAGCGTGTATGGGCAGAGTGAAAACCCTGACATTAAATTGACAGATAAACGACTTGTTGTAATGTAACACAGTAAATACCTTTTGAAGTCAATATACTAGATTACTAGTTATTATATGAGATAATAATTAGTATTGTCAAATAAAAGATGCGAATGCAAGCAGTTAAATAGTAATCAGAGAGAAGATATATAGCTTGTATATATCACGAGAAAAAAACGAAAAAGAATGTCTAATCAGGTCACAGCAATCACTTAGAGTTACCTTGATAACTGAATTCATTATTCTTGGCGTCAAAAGATCACCAGAACCGAGAGGATTTCTTTTGATACCAGCTTTTACTTTTGACCAAAACTCTTCATTTGGATTTAAAAGTGGAGATTAGGGAGGTAAATAAATACACTTGTATCCTCAACTCTCAATGCGCTCTCTAATAGCAGCTGGTTTATGTATAGGTGCATTATCCATTACAAGATAGTAACCATGAAGCCCATTTCTATCCAAGCAATTCATCATGATATTTAAATACGTGAGAAATTGTTCCTACCCGACCATTGATCTTCAATTATTTGTCTCTTTTTACTGGCAACGGACAATGTTGGTTTTCTAAGTGATATGTCAATAACGCCATCAACCGAAATATCACCCAAGGTAACAATTGAAGTACTACGTACAGTAGGTACAATTGCTTTGGCAGGTGTTCCTTTTTTTTTTTTTTTTTTTTTTTTTTTTTTTTTTGATCAGCCTCTATTACGAGAGATATTGATGTTGAATCCAGCCTCATCTATAAAGACACAATTTTTCTGGAAGTCCATGTCCTCATCTGCTATCCATTTTTCTACCTCTACTTTTCTCTGCTCAATTACTTCGATATGGTTTCTTCTGGCAGGTATTTTTCCAGTCTCTTTATTGACAAGGCACAGGCAACTCGCATAAATCGATGGAGAGCAGATCGAATTACTGACAGGTTTTCATTTTCAAATGTTTTACATAAGGCTTGATTGTTTTGATCCAAAACAGCCGTAGGTTTTTCGTCAACGTAATTGATAATCCACTCGACATGATGTTGCTTTAATTTGAATAACGACCCTTTCGCTCCTCTCTTTTTTTCTACAAGTCCGATTACTACGATTCAGTGGCATGACAACTATGGTAACACGCATGATAAATAATCTAGTTATTTATCACCTCACTTATTATCCATATTATTTAATCATCGTGATATTTATATTACGATATTAAAAAAAAAAAAAAAAAATACGTCATAAATTGACACTGGTGGTGTAAATAATGGTGTACCAAGAATTAACCATATTAATAAATAATAATATTTATAATACAAGAGTTAATTGAGATAATAAAATAGAATAACGTTTATTTGTAAAGAGAGAGGAGAGTATTTATACTAGTTAAATAATATGGATAATAAGTGAGGTGATAAATAACTAGATTATTTATCATGCGTGTTACCATAGTTGTCATGCCACTGAATCGTAGTAATCGGACTTGTAGAAAAAAAGAGAGGAGCGAAAGGGTCGTTATTCAAATTAAAGCAACATCATGTCGAGTGGATTATCAATTACGTTGACGAAAAACCTACGGCTGTTTTGGATCAAAACAATCAAGCCTTATGTAAAACATTTGAAAATGAAAACCTGTCAGTAATTCGATCTGCTCTCCATCGATTTATGCGAGTTGCCTGTGCCTTGTCAATAAAGAGACTGGAAAAATACCTGCCAGAAGAAACCATATCGAAGTAATTGAGCAGAGAAAAGTAGAGGTAGAAAAATGGATAGCAGATGAGGACATGGACTTCCAGAAAAATTGTGTCTTTATAGATGAGGCTGGATTCAACATCAATATCTCTCGTAATAGAGGCTGATCAAAAAAAAAAAAAAAAAAAAAAAAAAAAAAAAAGGAACACCTGCCAAAGCAATTGTACCTACTGTACGTAGTACTTCAATTGTTACCTTGGGTGATATTTCGGTTGATGGCGTTATTGACATATCACTTAGAAAACCAACATTGTCCGTTGCCAGTAAAAAGAGACAAATAATTGAAGATCAATGGTCGGGTAGGAACAATTTCTCACGTATTTAAATATCATGATGAATTGCTTGGATAGAAATGGGCTTCATGGTTACTATCTTGTAATGGATAATGCACCTATACATAAACCAGCTGCTATTAGAGAGCGCATTGAGAGTTGAGGATACAAGTGTATTTACTTGCCTCCTTACTCTCCAATCGAAGAGTTTTGGTCCAAAGTAAAAGCGGGTATCAAAAGAAATCCACTTGATTCTAGCGATCTTTTAACACCCAGAATAATGGACTTTGTTACTAAAGTTACATTAAAAAATGATTGTCGTGGCCGGATTAAACATTCAGTCTTTTTCTTTCCTCGTCAAAAACGTTTTTGGAAAAATTAATTATAGCTTTTTGGTGGGAAACCCAATATTTGCAATTAATGATTGTATGGCGCGTCATCTTCTTCATAGTCACAAAATAAGTTGACTTTTAAAATAAAAAAATGCTTCTTCAAAGAAGAAGAAAGAGGTTAAAGGGTGGGGGTTTTTTTCCCTTTTTCTTTTTGGAAAGTAGATACAGGGTAAAAGTCCGACTTTTTTTTTTGATAACCACCTTTCTTCTTTATGTGGCTTACATATCAAATAGGTTTTCTTTTTTTATCTTAATGTCTGAATCAGAAAAAGAACAAGCAGCAGTGAATAGGTTATTTGTTGAATCAGGAGAAAAAGAAAGGCAAGGTTTTTTTTTTGGTGGTGCTGTTTTTTTTTTAGTTTTATGCAAAAAGAAAGGCCAACATATAAAATAGGTTACTGCAAATTTTACGCGCAAGATTATCTGATTCAGGTTGGAATGACAGTTTAGATGCTCATTGTCGAGGTATATATATTAAAATTGTTTATATATAAAAAGTAGTATTTTTTTTTTTTTTTAAAAAAAAATTGCAATTAGATACGATACGTAATAAGAATGTAGATAATATTTCATTAGATGAATTATTAAAAGACGTCGAAGATCATGGTAAAAGTAAAGTATCTACGTTATAAGGAGAGGGGATTTGTTTTTAACATTATTATATAGCAACCATTCAAGAATCTATCAAAAAGGATTTATTAGAACAAATCAAGAAATTTCTAGATGAACATCTTGAATAATAATAAATTTATTTATTGAGCAACAACTTGGTTTACTTCTTCAACAATGCCACGAATAACTGGTTTAGGTTCTTTTAAATTTAATCGCATAGCTAATGCGTCTTCACCATCTGCATAATACTTCTTTTCAATATCATGCACACTTTTTAATAATAATAAAAAAGACAAGTTAGTTATCCATATATATGAGAGAAAAAAAGGGGGAAATACGTTACTCGAATTTTAAGGTATCTCTGTAAAGACCAATAGCAGCTCGATTGGTCTTACGAACATGTAAAGAAACGTAGTGAGCACCAAATACTTGAGTCATTTGTAAAGTAGCTTGAGTCATTAATTTTTGTGCAAGACCTAAACGTCTGTAGGTACGCATAACGGATAAAGAAGTGATATGACCGTGAGGAACATCACTAGGTTCTTCTTCCCTAGTTTATATGTGTGTGTGCGTTAGTTTTTTTTTCGTTGTGCGTATATATTTTTTCGTTGTTGTTCTTTTTTCTTTACATTTTAGCTAAAACATATCCAACAACTTTCCCGCTTTCGTCTTCAGCTACAAAGGATAATTGAGGCCAAGATAAAGCGTGATAAAGGTCTAGGTAACACTGTTTAGTATGTTTTTTTTTCGGCTGTTGTTTTCTTTAGTAGCAACTTACAATACTTCATTTGATAGTTCTCTGGGAGATCTAATAAATTACAGTTTTGAATATAAATCAAGTCCTCAACCTTTTTTATAAACGTATTATTATTATTTTTTTGCTGCAAAAAAACACGGTTTTTTTTTTGTTCCTAGTACTTACAGTTGCTTGTCTGATGTTCATCTTAGAGGGTTTACAGTACAGAAAAAAAAAAGTAAATAAACCCGAATAGTTATTTTGGAACTATTTTAACACTACACCCCCCATTTTTTAAAAAAAGCCACTTTTACATACAAAAAAAAAAAAGCTCAAAAAGGGGGTGTGTTTATAAACACCGCATTTGTTTTTCTTTTTCTTTTTTTCTTTGTTCGATACAGATAAAAGCATGGAATCACCTTTACAAGTTGAAAGAGTTTGTAAAAAAACCAAAGAACACCAAAATAAATAAATAAAACTAACTTTTAAAGTTAGCTTATTGGACAGTTGTATAGTTCTAGTGATGCCAATATTACAAAACTTATTCAAGAACAACTTCAATCTTTACAAAAGCAACCTTATGCTTGGGAAATTGCTTCACAATTGTTAGGGTCTCAGGTAAAAAATAACTTCTTCAAAAACGAACCTTGTTTTTTTGTTGCTATTGTTGATTAGTTTTATAGTCTGAACAGTGTAGGTTCTTTGGAGCTCATACCTTTCAAGTAAAGATTACACGTGATTGGTAAGAGATATATTGTTTTTGGGTAATCATTTTTTTTTGATTTATTGATTATGTGTGTAGGGATACGTTGCCAGAAGATAGAATTGATTGGTTAAGAGACGAGTTATTGGGATGGATTGTTCGATTATGTGGAGGACCTGTTTTTGTGACAACAAAACTTTGTTTAGCAGTAAGGATGTATACATAAAAAAAAGCATGGATTTTTTTTTAATAGTTATATGTAGTTGATAGCTTATGCGTTTCATACAGTTCCCGATCAGTGGCCACATTTCATTACAGCAACTGTTGATGCGTTACAAGTTGGGTCTCAAGTATATGGTGTACCTAATGAACCTATTCAGTCGGCTATTTTAGAATTTTTTACTCTTGTGCCTGAGGAAGTAGCAAATGCTAATATTATGGGCGGTAGAAAGTAAGTCTTTTTTTTTACTTGGGTTGAAATGATTACTGATGATATATATAAAAAAGGTTACAGTTGATTGGAGAGATAAAAGATAGTATTCCATTGGTATTATCCAAATTATCGGAATTTCTGTTCTCAAATACCGACGTGTTTATTCAACAAAAGGCAATGCGATGTTTACAAAGTTGGATTCAATATGGATTTGATTTAGAGTAAGTGCTTTAGAGAGAGAGAGAGAGAGAGAGAGAGACTGATTTTGTGTTGTAGAGCTGCATATCCTTTGTTACAAAAAGTCATGTCGTTATTAGGAGACGAGGTTTTATTCGAACCAGCTGTAGAAGTTCTTTTAGAATCCATGCAACAAGCTTCTTGGACTAGATACCAAACTTATAGAAATGATTTATTAGCTTGTTTTACCAGTGATGATATGAAGTCGAAATTTACAGTTTCAATTGCAGGTAAAAATAATAAGGGAATTTTATTTTTATGTTATATTAAAAAAAAAAAGAGTAGAAGAGGATGAAGAAACAGGAAAATTACTCGCTAAATTATTCACGGGATTTGGAGAGACATATACGGATTATATTGTTACTCAGTTGGCAGAACCTAAAATGAACGATTTGATGAGCATGCTTATTCAATTGACTGGGTATCAAGGGTATTTTCCTATTGATCAAGAAGTATCTGAAATCCCATTGAATTTTTGGTACGTGTTACAAGAGACTTTATTTGACGAGAGTGTATTACCTGTAAACAAAACGGATAAATGGAGGATGGAATGCGGTCAAACAGCTATGGCCATGTATAGAGGATTAGTAAAGATTTTAATTAAAAATGCTCGATACCCAGAGGAAGAAGTTTGGAATACGTGGGATAAAGACGTCAAGGATAAGTTCAAGATTTGGAGAAGAGATTTAGGTGATACCATGATTAATCCTTATTATGTACTTCGTGAAGAAATGCTTGCCATCTTACTTGATCATAGTTTGTATATTATTACCCAGTGGTCTTCGTTACCTTTTCCTTCACAAGATTTAGAGGCTACTTTATTTTGTTTAAAGAGTATATCGGAAGAGATCTCCGCTACTGAAGATCAACATATCGCTAAATTCTTTGCGCAGAACGTTTTAGGTGGTATCAGAGAGGATAGCAGTGTTCGGCTTAAAAATACAGTACTATTGTTAATCGGGTCACTTTCGGAATGGCTAAAAGTACATCCTCAGTTCCTTGGATCTGTCATGAATTATATTGCACCTTGTCTTAGTGATTTGCAATTAGCACCTGCTGCTAGTTCGGCATTTGCGGATATATGTGACGCATGCCGAGAACACTTGGTAGATGAATTAGATAGTTTAATGCATGTGTATGCAGCCATGACAAATTCTAATATCAAGTCAAATATTATGCAAAAGGTGGTAGAGTCTGTAGCTGGCGTCATTCAAGTGTTACCTCCTGATAGAGCAATGGCCCCTTTAATGACTTTGACAGGAGATATTTTGCAAGGTATTTCAAAGGCTATGGAAACCGATCGTAGCCATGCGCGAGATGCAGTCTTGGTACAACTTCACTACTTGGCGGCTTGCTGCCGAGGTATTCAATCCCCTAACGATGATTACCAATCGTTAACTGAACGAAACTCAGTTTATGACAGTTATGCTAATGGACGTATGGCACAATTGTATTCTACTGTAGAAGGGTTTAATGAAATTACATTTGCTATTCGAGAATCGTCTATACAGATTGCTTCCGCTTGGGGTACTGATGAGGATATTGCTAAGGCTTTATCGCATTTTTTAGAACTCGGTATGAAATCCACAAGTCCCCTTTTGAGTTTAAACTTTGGCGATCTTGCGTCGCTGTTGGAATCAAGTTATGGATTGGCACCTTTTTCATGTTGGTTAGATACTGCTTCATTTATGATGACAGTGTATGGAGGACAGACAACACATTTTGAAAGGTTGAGAGATTTATTGTTTAAGCTTACAACTAAAACTCTGGAATTTATTCATGATACTGATGGTAAAATTAAAGATATATAATATATATATATATATATATATATATATATATATTTTTTGGTATTAACTTTTTTTAGCAATGGAACATTATCCAGATGTAGTTGATAGCTATTTCGGATTAATATCTAGAGTAATCTATTTTTGCACATACATATATCATATTATTAACACGTTATATTATATATTAGACTATTAGACGTTGTCCTTTAGCGTTTTATCAGTTACCTCAAAATATGATTCACACTATATTTATGTTTGTTATTGCGGGAATGGGATTACAAGAAAGATTAGCATTAAAGTCAGCACTTAATTTTATGGTAAATAATAATAATAATAAAAAAAAACGAATGATGACTAAAAGTATATTGTAGGCTGATTTTGTAAGTCAAGATTATGAAGAAGGTTCAGAAATAGCAAATATAGTGGATACAATGATGATGAATATGGGAATGCAAATTATGGAACAACTATTAATGGTAATTTTTGGTTTAAGTTATCAAAGAAAAAAAGTTATATTTTTTATTGAGTATATAAAATAGGGAATTGGAGGCCGTGTACCTAGATCTTTTTCAGGTCCGCTTATAGATGTTCTGTACAAGATGATTGGAAAGTACATGCAGCCATGCAGACAGTGGTTACATACATTATTAGCTACAGTAAGATCATACTTTACAACTTTGTTGCTTTCTTTGTTTCTAAAAAAAAATTGCTTTATATATTATATTAGGATGGATTTCCTAGTATGTTAGTTACCCCAAACGATAAGGAGACATTTCTTAAAGGAGTACTCGGGTATATTAATATTGGGTTATACAAAATAAATATATCAATCTTAATTTTATTTTCTCTCTTTCTCTATAGTACTAGGTCTTTAAAGAGGTTCAAGGAGAATATAAACTTGTTTTCTATTAAATGTAGAGGTTTAGGCAATACATCTTTTGGTAAAGTTTAAATTATAAGCACTTTTCTATAGTAGTAGTAATAAAAAAAGAAGAAGAAAAAAAAAAAAAAAAAGACAACCGACCTTGTGTTAGTGCTACACTGTTGTTGGGAATCAAATAAAATAAAATAGAATTATTCTTTTTTACTTTTACTTTTCTCTTTTATATATCATAATAAAATAAATAAATTTAACCAACTATGTTGAAAGGGATAAAATCACCCATTACTGCCAAACATGTAGTACCTTCACATAATCCTATTCAACTAGCAGCTATATCCAATTATAAATTAGCACAACTTACTTTTGCGCCTCCCGATCTACATTCATTACGAAAGACTGCTGTTATAAAGAATATGCTTCATGTTGTATATACAAGTACTCCACCAGAGTGGTTACAACAAATGACTCGGTGGCAATACTTTACACCAGAGTAAGTTATTTTTTTTTTAAAAAAAAAAATGTCATCTAAAATTTTTTTTAACGTGTTACATTTCAGGTCTTTAGAGGAAATGACACAAGAAGGATTAGAAGAAATATTTGCACAGTACGCACAGACCATTGAAGCTTTTAGACCTATTAAACCAATATTTCAATATGAAGATGAAATATTTGAAGATGAAGATGATGGACAAGGAGATGATCTTTGGATAGCCGAAGAAGAAATTGAAACGATTTTACCGGTGATAGAAGCTGCTACTACTACTACTACTGCTACTACTAAAACTAATAATAGCAATAATAACTTGGATTCTATATTTTCACAACCTAATGCTACCCTTTCTAATGAATCAGTTGAATTTGCTATCGTTCGAGCACCATCACCTTTATCAGAAAAGCCTTTACCAGCGAATCCAGTTATCAATGATGATACAGCGAAACAAGCCCGGCGTAAAAGTGGGTTTGGTAAAAATAGATTGAGTTGGACAAGTGACACTGGTATTACATCAAGTGTTGTATCTCAAAATTTAGCTAATGAAATTATGAGTTTATTTGATATGGATTTTTCAATTGATATTAAAGTGGATACAGCCCCCAAATTACCAGAATTACCTTTTAAACCTAGAAGAAGATCACAACAAAGACAATCACAAGATATGTTGACTACTTTAATACCTGCCTTTGAAAAAATCGCGTTAGAGAACTCGTTCCAACTTTTCTCACCAGCTAATAATGATGTACTACCTCAAAAACCTAAGCCAACTTTAGTCATTCGATCCGTACCTCAACGTTCTTCTTCTTTAAAGCATCGTCAAGAATTATTATCTCCTCCTGCTACACCTGATTCCCCTGTAGATAAATCTCTAACAAAGAAAAAATCTTTACTTCGTTTAGCTTCTTTAATCACTGTAAAGAAACACCATCATTTACCTGCTAGTCCTGAACCTTCTCCTATTATTCAACAACAACAACAACATCAACAACAATCTTATTTTAACGAACCTGTAATAACAACTACTCCAAGAAAAACAAGTACTTCAACTGTAGATTCTACTAGTTCTTCTTCGTCTTGGTCCTTTGTATCTGATAATGAATATAAAGTTCCTCAAAAACCTTTACCCCAACCACCTAGTTCTCCTGACCTTATACCAACAACCACAACCACAACCATAACAACAATAAATGATACACGTGCTCGAACAAGCTCAAAAAAGAAGAGAAGATCTGTCATGGAAAAAACAATGTCTAAACGTAAAAGTAATCATGGATTAAAGACATTATATGATGTACCTTCTCCAGAAGAAAAGGGACTTTCACGCTCTAAATCAGCTTTTATAAAAATTGGCAATGGTTTAAAAGCTAAAAAAGCTAAACAAATTAGAAGAACTTCTTCTGCTAAAGATATTTTGGATCTTCAACCTCTATATACCGGTGAACATTATCATACTACGAATGATGTGAATCAATTATATGGGTCCTCAGAAGAAAATGTATCTACTAGTAGTTTTGTAAAACGTATGGCTTCTTTTAACTGGCGTATAAAGTCTCGCAAAACTATTGAAACTTAAGTTTCCTTTAAAATACATTTTCTTAGATACCCTTTTTTTATATATAATTATTACATGTCATTTTCTTTCTCGCTCTCTCTTTTTTTTTTTTTTTTTTTTTTTTTTTTTCTTTTATAAAGTATAATTAAATAATACAGGTTACAGCGTTCTATCTTTATTTATCATTTCTTCATACAGTGATTCCACTACCAATTTAAGGGTTTAGGGTGCTCTCTAGCGCAATGTCAGAAACTCCAAATATATTATGTATTTACATGAACGTAACATAAAAAAAATGGATGATAAAATAAAAGGCCAGTTTTACTCATATGACCTATTTACTCATGAATCTCAATAATAGATACAAGTGGAATAAAGTCTTTACTAAAAAGATACAGCGGTTCCTTGATTTCAATCCTCTTGTGGTAACCTCTAACCTGTGAAATTATCAAGTTAAGTTTTTTTTTTTTTCCAGTTATTATCGTTTTCTCGAAAGACCATTTAGGCCTTTGAAGTTGACGAAATGAATGAAATTAAAAGTGTAAGTGTAAAAAAATCCAATCCCGGTTTCAGAAGCTGAAAATTATATAATACTTTCTAGTAATGGTCGCATTACATAATAGCAATAGTAGATTGTAGTTTGTATTATAATAAAGAGCAATCCAAAAATAATCTCAAAGTATTTCACCTGCTGTCTTATACTTTACTTACAATTATTCTGTATTCTTTATTCTCCTAAAATAGAAATCTGTTATTTACACCCTCATATGACAATAAAAGGCGTTTATGTTTAAACGCGTAAAGTCACAAGTGTAAAAACACAAACATATGATCCCCCCCCCTTTTTTTTTCTTTTCTTTCTTTCTTTTTATTTAATATGGCTCTAGTGAATAAATTACCAACCGAGTTTTTACAAAAGGTATCAACATATCTTTGTTTACAGGACTGTTACGAATGTTTATTTGTATGTCGATTATGGCATCACACGTTTCAACGCAATGTATATAAAACCATTCATATTCAATCCACGGAACAACTAAAGCAGTTTATGATATCAGTTTCTTGCTATGGTCTTCTTGTAAAAGAAATATATTTATCACGTTTAATAGATACAGTACCTCAAATCAATCAATCCATGTTTAGTACACAAAAGACATTTGTTGAGTTTGATCAAGATACCTTGCTGCAGATAAACAGGTTTTGTCCGTTGTTAGAAGTGATCGATTTTGGTGTTTCACAATGGAAAGGTATCGATTTAAATCAACTTGTTCTTTGGAATCGTATGCGCGGGTGCGGACCTATTTATTTTCGAAAGTTGGATCGCGGGTTTTTATCGGTGTTTGGAAATCAATTGACAAAGTTGCATGTGGGTTATATACCGCAAGAAATGGAAAGTGTACTAAAAAAAGTAGTTACAATGAGTACGTTACAAGACTTGACATTGGAAATTATTTTAAACGATGATGATGATATTGTTACTTTACGGTGGAGTGATTATTTACAAAAGGTACATGAAGGTTTACCTAAACTTAAAAAGTTTGCATTGATTAGAGATAAAACTCCAAGACTGGAACCTAATAATAATAATAATAATATGGATTGTTTATTACCGTTTGATACACCAACTAAACTGGAATATTTAGCGTTACATGGACATGTGGATTCAATGAAATGGTTTCAGTTTGTCACACGTAACTATCCTTGTTTAAAAGAATTGAAATTAACTCAACTTTCTACAAGTCGGTTTGGTACTAAATGGATGTGGCAGAGTGGGTTAGTAGATTTGATTGTCGGGTTACCACAGTTACAATCATTGACTCTTGGTGGAAGAAATATACCGCAGTTGTTTTCTGATGGGCTAGTAAAAGAATTGAAAAAACCTACTTGTTCAGTAAAGAATTTGTATGTCGATTTTGAAACATACCAAGCAATTGAGTCCTGTCAATTTTTATTGGCGGTTGCTACACATGGACTAAGACAGTTAAAATGCTTACGGTTACGTGTATGGGAACAAATTCCGGGCTGGTCTGGCGTAACAAGCAATTTATTTCAATGCCATGGATTAATTTCGTTACATCTTTCACTTTCTAAGGGACTGGTGGATCAGTTCCCTTTTACCAATTTTTTAATTGATCATTTTTTGAAGCATTTACCTCAGTTAGAGATCTTGGTCTTGGTTGGGGCTAATGTACAAGTTACATATAATAATTATATTGATTTAGAACAACATACCTATGCACTACGAAAATTAGAACTAATTCAATCCAAAGTAGAAAATCATGAAGTCGTGTTTCGATACCTATCTGCTTGCTGTGTTAATTTAAATGACATTTTATTAAAGCGCTGTGAGACGGAAAGAAAGAGAATTAATCTGTCTGGTTTGTTAAATGCGTTTACGTTGGATGTACGACATTGTCAATTAAAAAAAGTTGTGCTGAGCACATTGTTGATTTATGTTGGTACAATCCAATATAATAAATTTATTGGTATCCAATTAAAGTATGGTGATTTACAACAAGATCAAATCATTTGGTGCAACGCTGAAAAATCAATGATTTATCCAGTTTATTATTTAAATCAAGACAAAGAAGAAAATGAAGAACTAAATCAATTATATAAATCTTATACAAGTACATTAAGTGATAGTATGCCTGGTAATTACACACCAAATATTGGTGTCATCACTATTTATTGTAAATCTGTAGGTCAAGTTTATCTTGATAATTTAAAAATAAAATAAAAAAGTTTTTTATTTTAACAAATAACAGATTCAACATGTTCTCTAGGAATTTTCATGGTGTAATGAGCTGGTACGACATGCAAAGTTCCTTTACAGTCTTCTTCGGACCATAATGCACAGTGGCTACTACCCGTGTTCTTTACAAGTGCGGCTTTAAATTTTTGAGGAAAGTTGGTGCATCGATGATCGGCACTAAGTACACCAGAACGAGTCTTTTGATCTGAGGTTAATAATATCAGACCATCACCGGTACCATATATTGCCAAAATACTAAAAGGTAAAGTTAAAAGTAACGAAAACAAGATGATCAAATTCATTATTATTATATATGTGTTATTAAAAAAAGATGTTTTTTAAAAGAGAAAAAATAATTTTATTGATAAATATTAAAAGTAGGGTTTAGGTTAAAAAATACATGGGTTTCTATTATTATTATTTTATAATTTGATTCGGTGTGAATCTTTTACAATCTTGGGTGGTCTGTATAATCTTAATAATAAACTGGAACATACAACACTGATACTAGATAAAACCATGGCAACACCTGCAAGATATGTAGGAAGGCCTTCGCCGGTAGCGGGGTAAAGAATACCGGCTGCAATTGGCATAGCGATTACGTTGTATGCAAAAGCCCAGACAAAGTTAAAGCGGATACGACGGACTACTGTACTTGATACATCGTACATGGTTAAAAGATCCATCAAATTGTTTCTAATTAATACAATACTAGCTGCTTCAATTGCAATATCAGTCGCAGAACCAACAGAAATACTATATAAAAAAAATAATTAGAAACACTGGTTTTTTTTTTAAAAAAAAAAAATAACTTACCCAACATCAGCTTGCGCAAGAGCAGGAGAATCATTAATACCATCACCGACCATAGCTACAACAGCATCTTGATGCTTCTTGCCATTTCTCTTCCAGAACTTTTGTTTTCCTTGATGTTCTTGAGAACGAATACCACGCTTTTGAAGGTTTCGGATCTTATCGGCCTTTTGCTCTGGTTTCACACCGGCCAAAACGAAATCTTCAGGAATACCAAGTTGTTTACCTACTACACGACCTGTACGTTCATTGTCACCTGTAATCATCCATACTTCGATATTGCGTCTCTTTAATTCTTCGATTAATAATTTGGCTTCAGGACGAGGGATATCAGCAATAGCAAGTTGAGAGATCATCATGGTTTTGGAGGCACTGCAACAGATGGAACTAGTGGTACAATGACATACAGCACAAGCACAAGCGTCTTTACAACCTTCTTTGTGGAGGCTTTCAGAGGTGGGAACTTCGTCGTTACCAGAGACTGGAGAAGCAGATACGAGTACAATGGATTGACCTAAATCTTGCCATTGATTAATCAAGTCTTGACCTTCTTTCGCTTGACGGGATGTTTGATATCTAGCGTGGTTCTCGTCCATCCAGGCTTGGTTACCCAAAAATACATTAAGTGCACGTACGTTACGAAGTTTACCAGCTAAAGTATCGGCAATTTCTTTGGAGACAGTAATAGTAGCTAATAAACCACGACCAGGAACTTCTTGAGCGTTTGTGATTGTAACACCGTCAAATAAGTTGGAATCTTCTGAGAGTTCCTCTTCTTCGCCTTGATCATTTTCATCCAATTCATTTACAAATAATTCGGCATCAGTCAAGTTGGGGTTTTCGGTCAATGAAGATATAATGTAACGAGCTTTTTTGTCAATGGATTTAGAGAGTGGATGGTTACTGACAGAACTAACTCGGCCCAAGATCTTCCAGGTTGAGATACGTTGGTTAACGTCAGATTGATCTTCTCGTGTAGATTTATCGATCCAGCTATGGGTGACGGTTGGCTTACCCATAGTTAATGTACCGGTCTTGTCAAATGCAACAGTTGTAATACGACTAGACATCTCTAAAGCATATCCTCCACCTTTCACTAAGACACCATATTTAGCAGCAACACCTGTACCGACCATAACAGCTGTAGGACTAGCTAAACCTAAACCACAGGGACATGCGATCACAAGAACAGTAACTGCAGTCATAATAGCAAAAACGGTCTTGGTTTGTCCCATGGGAAGCCAATCATGTGGGTACATGTCCTTGATACCAAGTACGAGCCAAATAATAAAGGTTGTAATAGCTAATAAAATTACAATAGGTACGAAGACAGCAGAGATATTATCAGCAACTTGTTCAATAGGAGCCTTGGGAGATGCTTGTGCGTCTTGTACAAGTTGAATGATACGAGAGAGTGTGGTGTCGGAGCCTACACGGATGGCACGGATATAGATTGGAGCACTTAAATTAATTGTTGCGGTAATAACACTATCGCCTTCACTCTTGTTAACAGGAACTGATTCACCGGTAATCATAGACTCGTCTGTGGCAGTAGAGCCTCGCCATATTTTACCATCACATGGGATACGTCCTCCAGCATTTACTTTAAGAATATCACCAACTAATAAAAATTTTAAAAAAAAAAAGTTAGTTTTTTTTTAAAAAAAGTTTAATTTTTTTTTTACCTTGAATATCTTCTGATGCGATTTCTCTTTCTTTTAATATCTCTTCTTCAATTGCAGTTTCGCCAGTAGATAATGAATTTTTGTCAATACTAGTTCTAGGATTTTTTGAGATCTCGACTAAAGTAGCAGTTTCTGGTTGAAGGTCCATTAGTTTAGTGATGGTTTCAGCAGTTTTACCCTTAGCCATTGCCTCAAGCCATTTACCAAAGTGAATAAAAGTAATCAAGAGTACAGCAGTTTCAAAGTAGTTCATTCCCATGGCTTCCATATCATGATTCGCCATAGCAGCAATAACAGTACCAACAGAAGCGAAATAAGCAACAGATGTACCCAAAGCAACTAAAGTCTCCATATTAGCAGTACGTGTATAGACGAGAGATTTGTACGCCTTGGTATAAAATGGTAAACCGAGCCAGAATTGAACAGGTGTAGCCAACAGGAATAAAATAAGATCACCAATAGTGAGACCATGCGTGATTTCTTTCATAAAGGCCTTATGGACAGGATTGGAAGAAGGTAAAGCCAACATAAAGATCATGTGAATTAATATAACAGGGATAGCAAATAAAAGAGACCACAGGAAACGAAACTTGAGAAGAGCTAGTTCTTTATCCAATGCTTCTTGCATAGATGCCCTTTGTTCAGAAATGGTATTTCCTTGTGTGTCTTGAGCAAGTTCAGCCTTGTAACCAATTTGTTCAATCATTTGAGCTATCGAACGTGCACCAACTACATTTGGATCGTGTTCAATCACAGCGGATTTGGATAATAAGTTGACCTGACAGCTAACTACACCAGGCTGTTTCATCATGGTACGCTCTATATTTGCAACACAAGAAGAGCATGTCATACCGGTAACAACAAGTTGTGTAGTTACAAGACGGTTACTTTTTTGACTGGAGATACTAATATTATCGGAATCCATTACTTTCTTGGTAAATTTGGTGATCTTGATACTTTCGGCAGTGAGGCCCAATTGTAAAATACTTTGAAAGATTCTTTGACGTGTAATAAATTCACCAACAAACTCAAAACTTGTGCGACCACTATCCAAGTCTACTCGAATTGACTTGTTATCGATACCATGTAATTTAATTAAGGCGTCGTGCACTTTTTCTAAACAGTTGGGACAATACATGCCAATAATGACGAGATCAGCGCGACAAGCTGTAATGGATTGACTAGTCTCTTGTTGAGCAGGAATGCTAGAGTGAAATACTACTTTACCGGCAGAGTAACCCATGTTCTTGATAGCTTGGATAATTGTCTTTTCATCTAACATATCACCAACAGCGGTGAAAGTACCGGTGTGTGTAAGTAAGTTGACTTGTACAGAGGTAGGGTCTACACCTGGTAATTTGATAAGGCCTCGTTCGATGGTACGTACACAACTAGAACATGTCATGCCAGATATTTGGAAAGTTACTTTACTAGGAATAGAAATAAATTGACTACGAACAGAGACAGCACCAAGAGAAGCAACGGAATCTTGACGAGTTAAAGGTTCAATGGCTATAAGCACAGCAGGAGGTATCAAGTTGTGAATTATTTGAACATTTTCAATACCAAATCCACGTTCTTCAATTGCATTTTGGATAACACTGATATCGGGATTCTTACAGATAAACATAGCCATTTCAGCTTCTAAACTAATATGAATTGAATTAGGTTCAACATCGGGTATTTCATTCTTGAGAACGTCGGTGATGGAATCAATACAGGAGTGACAAGTCATACCAAGTACACGCATAACTACTTTACGTCTACTACCATCATATGGGTTATCAAAAGCAATAGGAATAGCTTGAGAAGCAAATAAAGTCGAATCCAACGCATTAGGAAGTGCACCGTCACTAAATCGAGGGATCCCGTTCAAGTCATAACCTAAATTTTCAACTATCTCTTTTATCTTGGCTCCATCAATAAAACTTCCTTCAAAAGAGAAAGTGCCTTGACGCTTATCCAAGCTTACAGAGACCGTGTTGGCGATAACACCGGGTAAATTTCCCAAAGTTTCAGAAACGGTTCGTACACAGTGTTGACAGGTCATACCGGATAAAGAGAATACCACTGTCTTGATTCCACTAGAGATACTATCAGTATGTTGAGGATTTGTTTCATATTGTATTTCGCCGACATCATAACCAAGATCTTCGATTACTTGCTTTAATTCTTGCTTGGTGATAGAACCGTTAGTAACCGTGGTAGCTTGTTCTTGGTCTAACGAAACCAGAATGGAAGTGGGATCAAGAGAAATAAACCCTTTTAATGTATTTGTAATTGTGTTGGTACAATGAGAACAAGTCATTCCAGAAATAGGTACAGTAACATGAGCTCCAATAGGAATCTTTTCATCACTTGCTTCAAAAGAAAGCTCAGGAGTACCAGCTTCATAACCCAAATCATTAATCAATTCTGATAAACTGTTTTTTAAGTTACTTTCTGATCTATCGGTGCGAGCCTCTTCAAATTCAAAAGTTGTTTCCGAGTTTTCTAAGCTGACGTTTATAGTTGAGGCTACAACGCCTTTAAACTCTTCAAGTGCTTTTGTAATGGTGTTGACACAATGCTATTTTAGAATACTCATTTAGTTTATGTTACGTACAAAAAAATATATTAATTCACTTACACCGCAAGTCATGCCTGTCACTTTAATTTTTACAGAATACTTTGGCATTTTTTTTTCTTTTACGTAGTTAAAAAAGTTTAATGCATATGATAAAAAGAAAAAAAAAGAACTATGCTTCGCTATTTATAAGGAAAGTAATCCTGGTATCCCTTTTTAGGTAACTGTGACCGGCGAAATCACGAAACGAGCATTTTTTGCTGTTCCAAATTCACTGGCGCCACTCAATTAGCTTGTAAGAATGAAAGGCCGCTAAAGCAAGTTGTGCCGAAGGTTTCGTATCTTGTGCAACAATGGCTGATTTATCAGATTACATAAATAAACGTATCTTACTTTGCACTTTAAATATTTCGTTACATTTTAGCGCTTTTTGTTAAAGTAAGGTATCACATACAGACCGAGTTATTTTTGTACGAGACTATTGCAGACAAAAAATAAAATAACGCATGCTTAATTTAGTCCTACCCGTTATCTTTTTGAATGGAGAACTCTATTTATTTTTATAATTATGTGTAGAATACAGTTAAAATGACAGTTTATTCTTTTTATATAAAGAAGTAAAGCTTGGATAAGGAATTCTTATATTTTTCCTACCCAGGCACTTTTTATTTTCTCTTTAGAAGGTCAGTACTTTTGGGATGATGACTGCTGAGCTGCCTATATGTGTACAGATATTGCTATAAAAAGGAAACGAGCCACACTATACACAAATTTAAATATAGCATCCTTTTTTTTTTTATCTCTTTCCTTCTTTTTATTTTACTTTACTTTACTTTATTATTATTACAATAGTTTTATTATGCTTTTAGATTGTAACGAAAAAAGCGTTAAACTTGACACTTCTTCTTCTTCAGCAAAAATGGAGTTTACTCGTGATGATATGTTGATTTGTGCGGTTAATGGTTATGCCTATGCTATTCATAAAAAAGACGGAACAATACTTTGGGAAAAATATATAGCGATTACAGCAGCTGTCATCTCTGTATATGTTACTGATAATGACCGTGTTATTGCAGCTGCAGTTGGTGTTACGCACTCGATTGATTTAATGACGGGAGAAATTATATGGTCAAATGATATGACGGTAAGATCTTTTCTTTTTCAAAAGTAAATGTAACAGTAAATATGTATAAATATCAAAGGGATTTGGTTACTTAGAGGTTTCTATTGTTACTACGCCGAGTGGAATTGTAAAGCCTTTGCAGTTACTTGAAAATGAAGCAGATGAGTTATATTTGCCACCGTGCTATGAGATGGTAGCACAAGATCAACAAGTCATAATTGCTTGTTCTAAAGGAGGTGCCATGGCAATTGATCTTAATACTGGAAATACGTTATGGCAATATAACTGTTCCGGTGGTGGGTATAATATTCCTGTAGCAATTATTGAACCACCAAATCAAAAACTGGGAAGACCGACTCAATTGGCTTATATTGGATCGGGAAGATGTGTTTACTGCTTAAATGCTAGAACTGGTTACCTTGTATGGTCAGTATCACTTTCATGGAACTTACTCGGCTCAGGATATATGACATTGGCCAGTCCTTGGAGTTCTAAATTAGGTGCGGAGACAAACACTGCCTTTAGCCAAAACCCAACTGCTCAAACTGCGGATAAAGGACGATTACACAAAAAGAATAATAATAAAAATGGTGGTAAACATTAAATTTTAATTTTATATCCCTTTCCACTAATTGAGTAATAATAAATTATACACGGTATGGATAATAATGATAGTTTCAGTTTATTAGTGACTTACACATCCAGAGAGAAACTATCCATTTAACGATTAATAGTAAATTTCTTAACTCACATGAGTGAGAACCGTGTTCGATACAGCGAATGTAAGGTTCTAGTTTAGTTCCTCAACAAAATACATTTGGTAGTTCTCTATCTTGTAGTTTCGACGTAAAGATGAGCTTGATATTTTTTGCGACGTTGACATCACGTTGTCATACTATTCTGCAGTTTTGCAACACAAGAACACCATGGTGGTGCGATTCTACATTTACTAGAGAAGGATTTTTTATTAGAATGGCAAATCTAACTATAAAATATATGTATATATTTAACAAAAAAAAGGTCTTCGAAATTAACTACGTAATTACGTGAGATGTTCTAAATTAGTCAACTCTTGCAACTAGAAAATCTCTATTTTGCAGCTCTTTCCACAAAGTACTTGCAGCTCCACATCTATTTGACTTAATTTTGACGCAGTCCTTCCCAAACATACCATTTCCAAAAAGAGCTACTGGTATTTTGCTACTTTGATTTTCAGAGTTAGTACAAATAGTACTAATAAGTCGTATTCGTAAATACTTTTTCTCTTTTATATCTTCAGGATTCTTGTCTTTGCTTCTGTTCAACTTTGTTCTGCTTTTATTTCGGCCTTCTTTCTTTATTATATTTTTCCCCAGTTAATGAGACCATTGCACATTTCTGCGTGAGATTTCTGTCTGCCGCGGTAAAGTAATAGGTTGTATTTTGCCTTTTTAGAACCATCGTAGAGTAATATACTTTCTAAGTCTCGTAAGACATAGGCTGCATGATCTAAATATACGGAAATACGGCTTGTTTTGTTGGTAGGAATACGTAAAAGTATTTCCATTGTATTTTGTCTCTCTTTCTTTTAATTCTTTTTTCGAACAAGCAACCGAACCAGTTAAGTTATACCATTTCTGGGTTGAAATTCTTCTAAGATCATCGAAAGCAGCTTGAAACACCTGAACCCTTCCGGGGACTAACCCATATACATTGAATAGGTCATCTGCAAGATCAATGGTATCTTTCAAATCGTTAAGCTTAAAATCATAATCTTCTATTGTTCACTATAATGTATACATTAGACAGTAGCGTCTCGGTAGGCTTTATTTGTTATAGAAATAACATTAAAGCCAGACACTTATAAAGATATGATTTTAGTTTAGACCTCAAACAATTACATATCATACAACATCAAGTTAAGTAATATAACATTTTACCAATATAGTTTATTATGGTTCCTACCGCTAAGCATTCCTTTATTTATCATAGTGTATGGACTAAAGTATTCTAACAGTTAAAAATGTCTTCTTACATGGTAATATATACAGCTCTAGTTATGATACTACGCCGTATAGCTAAGTATATCTCATTTATAGACATACTTTTCGTGTCCGCTAAATGAAAAGAATGCAACAACAACAAAAAAATACTTTGATATTATTGAAAACAAGAATACAATGCTGTGGAGATCAAGTACATGTCAATTAAAAACTAAAACACATTCTGGTAAAATCCTCTCAGTATTTACTACGTTATGTCAGTTTTTTAATTAATTAATTAAAAAATATTTGAATTCATTCCAATAGTTATCAAATGTTTCAGGGCTTTCAGCTTCTATTAGCTTGTTAATTGAAAGTCTGATATTATTTCTAGCGGCGACAGACTCATGCGTAGCATTGCAAACCTTTACCTAAATAAAATATAAGGGTTAGATACCTATATAAAATAACAAAGAATAATATATTTACGTCTTGATATGCTTTTCCCATGCACGCTTAATATGCCAATGGTATAACAAAATATGTACTTCATCACGGAATACTTGTTTAATTGCACTAATTTCTGTAGGACTGCAATCAATCATGATTCTTTTTGGGCGAACGGTGATCGATTCAAGCCAGTCAGCAGTTACGAAGTAATATCGGAGTTTATTTTAAAATACTAAAATTTTCTTATTTGACGGCGAAATAAGGAGGTTCATGGAACTGCACGCGTTTTAATTTATTTCCATTATTTTCTTTTTCTTTTTTCGCATAAACAGTATGCTTTACAGCTTATTATGAACGAATCAGACTTATCTATTAAACGTCCTACTTCTAAATCGCAACAAGAAAGTCTTGCTCGTATTGTTAAAGCACAAGTGACACTACTTGTTTCTAATCTTGACAATGACAATTTTACTCGAAAAGCAGCAGAAATAAACTCTGTAAGTCTTTTTTTTTAAAAAAAAAAAAAAAAAAAGCAAACTGCTAAAAATAAAAAGGAAAATAGCTTATAGAAACGCATGGAGAAGATATTCGTCAACACTTGTTTCGTTATCTTTTATCTGACCTTAGTACACCTCGTTTTCGTTTACTTAAAGATCATGTCTTACACAATAAACCGAAAATTATGGTCAGTTTTAGTTTGGCTCTAAAACAAATAAAAGTAGACTTGGTTGATCTATTTGATAGATTAGAACTCGATGCTTTTGACAAGATTTTTTTTTCCATTCCTCTATTCTCCGGTACTATGGATGAACAAGGTAATTACACACACACATACACACACACACAAAAGATAGGGGGGGGGGGCTAAAGGAAAAAGGAGTTGTTCTTTTTTAACCTTTTTATTTTGTGTTTACGTAGCCAAAAGTATTTACGAAAATAATATTCAACAAGCTCCATCTTGTACTTGCAACAAACAGTTTACAGATTCAGTTTTTCAGTATTTATTTGAATCCATCATACAAGCCATGGAGGTTTACCAGTTTAATGTTGAACAACTTGAATCACTTGTTTCTAAAGCAAATGAAGCTTGTCAAGATAAATCTCTATCAGCAGCAGTGCAATTACGACTCGATATAAAGTCTGGTAAACATACTACGGATGATAACCAGTTTAAAGAAAATATCATTGATTTATATAATGCAAATCCATCATGCATTACACGTATTTTAGACATGACAAAAAATGTAGGCTCAAATTTTATTTTATTTTTATGTGTGTAATCTTACGCTTTTTTTTTATTACTGTAGAAACTTCCTTCAATTTTGGATACGCTTCCTATGTTTTTAGCATTAGATTTAGCTTGTACAGCTGCATATCAAAAATTAATTCATTTGGAACCTTGGCTTCGAGAAAGGATGAATGATACAATGGCAAGTCAATGCCTGGATTTTCTTGGTCAAAAGATTACAATGGAGACATCGGTACATGCTAATAATAAAGGATCTGCTTCTCTTTCTTTAGAAGCTATGAGTGTATTTCTTAAAGTTTTATCTCAATGGTAAGTCATTTAGTAAGTATTTTTTATGCCCACTTACTTAAAAAAAAAACCTCTTTTTTTTTTAGTCGATTGAACGCTCAAAATACGGAACGATTAAAGGAAGTGCAAAATCAATGTCTCCAAACGTATCCTAAACTTATGAATGTACGAACTCAAGCGGCACCTGGATCTACAGGATCAGAAGTGTCATTTAAACCAGACGTAGAAGAAGAAGCCAACCTTTATTACGAGCGTATTTATAACGGTGAATTATCATTAGACGACATGATTGAATTATTAAAACGACTTAGTACTTCTAACGATGCGCGTGAACAAGATGTATTTGCTTGTATGATTCATAATCTGTTTGATGAATACTTGTTCTTTCCTAAATATCCAGAGAAGGAATTATTAATGACAAGTATATTGTTTGGATCATTAATTCAGCACCGACTTGTATCTTATGTTCCACTAGGAATTGCATTACGTTATGTTCTGGACGCTCTCCGTAATCCAATTGGAAGTAAAATGTTTAATTTTGGAGTACAGGCATTACTTCAGTTCAAGTCCAGATTAACTGAATGGCCGCAGTACTGTGCGCATTTATTGGAGCTTCCGGATTTGGCGAAAATACAGCCTGATTTGATTCGATGGATTCAAACGGAATTGCAAGTACAATTTCCATTTACGTGTATTCATGTACCAGTTATACCCAATAACGATATAACTTATTGTGATCCGTCCGAAACTACAAAGGACAAGATCTTGTTTATTCTTAATAATGTGGCACAAAATAATATCGAATCGAAAATGACGGAATTGCAACATGTGTTACAACCTTCTTGTTACAAGTGGTTTAGTCATTACTTGGTAGCTACTAGAATCTCTTCAGAACCAAATTTTCATGAATTGTATGCGTCTGTTTTAGATGCTATTCACTCCAATTTATTGAATACACATATTTTGGCAGAGACATTTGAGAATATTCGGATCCTTTTGAATTCCGATAAGACTGTCTCAAATTCTACTGAGCGTTCACTGTTGAAGAACTTAGGATCTTGGTTAGGTAGATTGACTTTAGCTAAAAACAAGCCCATTTTACATAAATATATTCCATTTAAAGTAAGTGAAAAAATAACATATATATATATATATATGGGAAAAATCTAAATGTGTATTTGTATATCTAGGATTTATTGTTAGAAGGTTATGATACACAACGGTTAATTGTTGTAATTCCATTTACTTGTAAAGTATTAGAACAATGCGCTCAAAGTAAAGTATTTCGACTTCCTAACCCTTGGTTACTTGCTATTCTTAAATTGATGGTCGAGTTGTACAAATTTGCCAATCTTAAACTCAATCTAAAATTTGAAATTGAAGTATTATGCAAAAGCTTATCTATTGGGCTTAAAGGTAGTACATATACAACAACAGCAAAAAATATGTATACACGTATACTGATGAAATTCATTTTTTCTCTTTTAGATATTAAACCTACGTCAGTTTTAAAGAACAGACAACCACAAGCAAAGGCCCCACAAAATACATTTGCTGCTGCGGGTACAGGTTACCCAGGTCGTACTTCTGTAGGTGGAAACCCATTGCGTCAAAACTCTGACACACATCTTTCAAAAACACAAGTCTCGGTACCTAATCTTGCACCTTATATTTCTTTCAATTCTCAAATTCCATTATATACCACACAGCCAGCGGCCAAGCGACTTGTATTACAAGCATTCACAGAATCAATTCGAGAAATTATTGGACCTGTTGTTGAACGATCTGTTGCTATTGCGGTTGTCTCTACACGAGACTTGGTCTCTAAAGATTTTGTTATGGAAATGGATGAAAATAAAATGAGGAAGGCAGCACATATGATGGCACAAAACTTAGCAGTGAGCCTTGCCATGGTAACAAGTAAAGAGCCATTACGGCTTAGCATTGTTGCCAATTTGCGAACTATTTTCTTGGCACATGGTTTAAACGATAGTTTAGCGGAACAAGCAATTATTTTAACAGTAGCCGATAATTTAGACTTGCTGTGTGCTGTTATTGAAAAGGCAGCCATGGAAAAGGTTACAGTGGAAATTGATGAAGTCCTTGCTGGCGCGTTTGCTAAACGAAAGAAGCATCGTGAGCAAAGACCTGGACAACTCTTTGTGGATATGGACGTGTATCAAATGTCTGGATTTCAAAATATGTTACCACAGAGGTTAAGACCAAAGCCGAATGGATTATTACCAAGTCAATTAAGTGTATATGAAGACTTTATGCATGTTCCGTGTCCTCCTACTACACTTTCTGTTGCTTCTACTTCTCCTGCTGAGTCAATGTCTGGCTATGGATATAATTCTCCTGCTGGGTTTGATAAACCACCTATTGCTAGTGCGCATTTAATTCTGGAACGATTTGCTCAGTGTATATCCGAGCTTGAAAATTTAGTATCACAAACAACTGTTTCGAGCTTTCATGAGTTACCACAACACAGCGATATTCGTACGTTAGTTCGACAAATTCCTATGCTTGCGTTATCTAGTTTTGATAAGTCAGAAGCGGCGCGTACTTTTGCACAGAAGGTGGTTCAATTATTGTATAAGAGCGATCGACAATTAATGATTGAAGTCTATGTTGTATTATTGGAACAGTTATGCGAAGTATCGCCTACATTAGGAATCTTGGTGACATCATGGCTTACACATGCAGATGATGAACGTAAATACAACGTACCTGTCACAGTAGCATTGATCAAGGCAGGGTTAATTGATTTACCTGAACAAGATCGAGAGCTTTCCATTTTGATTGAAACTGGACGTGCTAGCGCTATTGAGTTTACAGCGCGGTTAATTCGTGCTTGCTTATTTACGGAATCACCTTTGGCTACACGTAGAGAGTTTATGTCCTCATTAGATTCCTTACATAAGTTGAGACAAGTACCTGATTCGGTAATGGGGTTGATGGATGAACTTTCAAAGAGACAACCGGAGCAAGAAGGTGTACGTGATCAATTACAATTCTTTTTTGGAGAGTGGGTAAGGCTTTGTCAGCATCCTGCTACTACTGAAAAGTCTATGCTTGCTTTTGCTACTCAGCTGGAGCAGCAAGCTACATATAAAACAGATACATCCTTCTTTTATCGCGTATGTATTGAAGTCTCGGTTGATCATGCTATCAAATTTAAACTGGTACCTGGGCAATCGCCTTCAATTGCGTATCAGCCTATCGATGCGTTTTCTAAACTTTTAGTGATGTTGATGCAAGTACCAGATACGGATCAAGTTGTGTTATTTAACAAGGTTTTATCAGTGATTGTATTAGTTATGGCTCATCATCATGAATTAGATGGTCCTCGGTTTGATCAACGACCCTTTTTACGCTTGTTTTCTAGTATTTTAGCAGATCTTCATTTATCTGAGCGTAACCTTCGATATACTAGTCTGTTAATTACACTTGGAAATACCTTTTATACATTACAACCTATTCACTTTACTGGATTTACGTTTTCTTGGTTACAATTAATATCGCATCGATTCTTTATGCCTCAATTATTACTACCTGAAGATGAAGAGGTAAAAAAAAAGAAGAAAAAAAGGATTTATTTATTTAACAAAAAAATACTAACACTACTATGTAAAAAAAAAAAGGGCTGGCCTGTTTTCCAAAGACTATTAATTTGTTTCTTTCGGTTTTTGGCACCTTACTTACGCCAAGAAGAATTTGGTGATACGGTACGATTGTTGTATCGCGGTACATTGCGTGTATTGCTGATTCTACTCCATGATTTTCCAGAATTTATCTGTGATTATCACAACGACTTGTGTGATGTTATTCCTTCTACATGTATTCAATTGCGAAATTTAGTGCTGAGTGCTTTTCCTCGCAGCTTAAGATTACCAGACCCTTTCACATCCAACTTAAAGATCGATTTATTACCCGAGATACACTTTTCTCCTCGGGTCTTGTCTGATTCCAGCGCTACTTTGAAAGACGTCAAAAAGGACTTGGATTTGTATTTACAGGATCGTAAGACGTCTGTTTTTTTGAAAGAGCTTTTGAAAAAGTTAAAAGACAAAGATGAAGAGTATAATATACCTTTATTAAATGCTGTGGTGTTCTATGTAGGCGTTGATACCATTATTAAAGGAACTCCTGTGCATCAAGGGCCTCCAATGGAAATATACCAATACTTGTTAACCGAGCTAGATTCCAAAGGTAACATTATATATATATATGCATAGTGTTTCTACACGTAAAAGTTACTAAACAAAATTGATTTTAGGTCGATACTTGTTCTTGAATGCAATTGCTAATCAATTACGTTTTCCCAACAGTCATACGCATTATTTTAGTTGTGTATTACTGTACTTGTTTATTGAAAGTGATGGAGAGATTTATAAGGAGCAAATCACACGCGTATTATTAGAGAGGCTCATTGTGAATAGACCACATCCTTGGGGATTATTGATCACTTTCATTGAACTTGTTAAAAACTCTCGCTATAACTTTTGGAGCCATTCATTTACTCGTTGTGCTACAGATATCGAGCGATTATTTGAAAGTGTATCAAGGTAAATGTATATATATACATATATATATATATATATATGTACACATACTAAAGTTGTATTCGTAGATCCATTGACCAAATCTAAGTATTACACCCTACTTCTTTACCTTTCTTAACGTACATACACTTACATATTATACACACATACACATCCTATTACAATGTAAATAAAATAAAACTTTAACGGACTTAAAAGCAATGTTTAATCCAATTATCATATTTTTAACTGGTAATCATTTTTACTTGGACATTAATCCAATGCACAAAACTATCACTGATAAACATAGAGACCATTGTCCAATCGATTTTTCTACTTCCTACTGCTCACCAACAGAAAAAGAATTGTTATTATTTACTCGTTTCACATATCTGCTTTTTTCTTATATACAATCTTAACAACTGAACATAACACTGTCTTAACAATTATGTTTTTTTATGTTTATTTGTAAAACGATACTCTTAAAGAGGGATGTCCCGTGATAATTAGAATAGAGTGAAATAGTAGAGAAAATAGCGAAGAAAAAAAAATATCGGGTAAAGGTATCTTACAGTGCATCTATTTTAAAATCGAATTTGTTTTATACAACGGTCATTTTTTGCGGGTTATATACTCTTACCTTTTTTTGGACAAAGTAAATAAATTTTTGGTCATTTGGGACAAGGTTACAAAATTGGGACACAGAAGGGAATATGGGACAGCAATAGGAAAACAGAATGCAGATTCAAATAGGGCATATTGAGTGTTAGTATATATCAAGTTTCTATTAGTCATGTATTTATATACTCTCTTACCTGTAGCAATCTTTAAGTTTTTTGTCCGAAGACGCGAAACAACCACGTTCTATGTGGCGCGTTGTCAATTTTGACGTGTAAAAATTGTTGGTCGGTCCATACCAGCCCAGATCTGGCGTGCGATAAACATCATATTTTTTGCAGCGAGGATATCTCTATTCCAAAATATATTACAATCGTTGCAGATCAATATATCAAAGAAAGATTTGTCGTCAACTTTATGAGTTCTAAGCTTCATTTCTTTGCAATTTGGACAGACCTATTTTATAGAAGGATAATGAATTGACTTAATAAGCGCTTACTTGTATTGTAATGACTTACAGAAGAGGTCCGGAACTCATTTATATCAAGCAATAACACCTCCCCGAGGTTTTGTCTTCTTTTTAAATTCTTATAGATGACATCAGAAACGCCAACTCGTCGTCCTTTGTACTTCACATGGCTACTCCCTTTTAAACCATCACCGAAAATCACCAAAGGCATCTTTGTTCTATCCCCTTCAACGAAATGACTTTTGTGGTTAGTCCGTCTAAAATATAAATGGATGTTAGTAAGATGATCATATACTTGGAAAATATACTATTACTTTATTTCTATTGGTAGATTGCGAGAATCGAGAGTTCGTTGGTTGACCATTTTTTTTTCGTTTCCGTCTATTTGATTTTGTTTTCTTTCTTCGATTGGGGTTATATTTTTTCCCACCATTAATCAGAATATTGCAAGCTTCTTCGAGGGCACATTGCCTTCCATAATAATTGTTCCATTTAATTGAAGCTGTTCTGAAGTCATAAAAATTAAAAAAAAAAAAAAACGCCTCAAATGAGTCAGTACATATGTTAGGTGGTTGATGTAAGAATCAACAGAAGAAGTTTTAGTCGTCGGGATTTGAGTCTCTAGATCCTTTATGCCTTGTTCGATTTTGAAGGTATCTTGTTTTCTTGCTCGATTTACAGATCCAGAAGAGCAATAGTATTCATTTACTGTCAGAGACCTGACCTGTTCATTTCCATAATATGCCACATATGCATTCTTACGGCCAGGGTCTAGAAAACAAGGACGGAAAAAGTTTTCAATTTCGTTTGCGTTGAAACCTGCGATTTCAAGATTGACTTTATCTTCTTCAAGAGTTTCTGGGACACTCCTTGCAAAAGAAATTTTACAGGTATATCCATCAGTGTATATAATATTCAAGAACATCCGTCTTTTCTGTCTCGGTAATTCTTGTAATTCTGTCAAGCTATTGTAATAAATATTAATAATGATCTTAATTGGGAGAGGGGTGGTTAAAAAAAACTTACTTTCTGATTTTCAGCTTGGTAAAATCGAAAGAATTGAAAAAACAACGTGTAGCGAGTGCGAAATTTGTTTCGTTTTTTTCTTTTTGAAGCCGTGTATCAGGGAAAAGAGTTGACAAATTTTGACCATCAATCTTTATGAACCGCCATTTAAGACTAGGATTTGGAAAAAGAGAAAACAAGCGAGGCTTCTGGGGTTGTCGCATTTGTGTCTGAGGACGGATTAACTCAACCGTTTGAGCCGGTGGTTGCTCTGTTGTTTGTTCTAGTAGCTCTTCTGACTGTTCTGGCTGTGCATTTTCCTGAAGTTGTATATTGACCTGCTCATAGAATTCGATAATATAAGTCATTATCGATAGAACAATGAACGGGTTTTTGGTCACTTCTTCTCTTGAAAGTGGGAGCCGAGGTGCTCTGTTTCTAACTGGCTGAATGATATTGTTTAAAAATGCCTGTAGATTTGGTGCACTATTAAGACCATCTTGTGTAATAAAACCTTCTGGCATATCTGACCTTGTGTCGTTCTTTAAGACTTCATCTAAGACATAATCATATACAACCTTTTTTACAAGTGGCATTTTAATATTCTTATAAATAAAGTTCATGAGTATAATAGTTATGTAAACTAGTATTTTTGTTAATACTTACAGTATACTTCTGCTTTATTCTGTATATAAAATAGTTTCCAATATACGTTTCATAATTTTCCACGTAGTTGTTATAGGCAGTAGCTACAGTATCACAAGCAGACGAAACAATTTGGCCATACCCTACTAGACCTTCTTTTTCAACTAAAAGATTGACATTTTCTAACGCTTGTAAATGGTTATAGGCTTCTTGAATGCCAGGAAGTCTTGGTTAAAAGTTTTGTAGTTCTTCAATGGTGATTTTCTCATAAATTAATCTACAAACTCTGCACCAGAAGTTTTTTTTCAAATATATCATTTGAGAGATACTCTACATTGTTGTTTGCATTATTTAAAATATAATAATTAACTAAAATCTGTGCTTTATAAACAACCTCTCGTAAAAAATGAAGACTGCATAATTATTCTCTCTTGATATTCTAATAGTTTGTTCGGATTCCCTTCATCTTGCCTGATGAATGATTTAAGCGTTATAGAAACGGTATACAATTGATAATAAGTAGGGAAAGCCATTACTAATCTTTCTTTGATAGTATATTCATGGTTGGGACATAAACGAGAAGCAGAAGTAGTATGACCAGGTTGGCCACAGGACTTGCAAACAGGTCCAGAAAATGAAGAATCCTGTTCTATTCTTCTTCTTTTTCTTGCATCCGCCTTGGCTTTTTTCTCCTCTGGTGTGTCTTTTTTTCTTTTACCTGAGTCAATATAGCAGTTAGATAACGTTATCAATATGATCAATAAAATTCACAGAAACTGTTATAGTTCAATGTTACCTCTTCTTCTATTGCTAGATTGCCTTTCCTCTTCAACACGTACCTGAAACTTCTGTTGCTTTTTATTTCGAATTAGTTCTTCTGTTTCAGGATAGATAATAGGACGCATTAAGATATTTAGGTAAAAAAAAAAGAAAGAGAAAAACATAACGTGCATCTACTTTATAATAAACTTTTTGGAATTACAATTCCGACTCCTAATATGGATATTGGCGTTTAAAACTGCCTTTTTTTATTTTTATTTTTTTATGTGAATTATTGATTTTCGCGGAGCTTTCTGTGTGATTTTTGAAGCTTTGAGAAGTCTTTTACGAGAGAAAATGCCTCAGCAACATCTTTTTCGTTACTGTAAGCTTCAATGTACCGGAAGCTTTTGTTGAAGTAACGACGGATTTGCAAAGGGATCTCTCCAGGTTGGTTCACGCTATCAAGAAAACTATTGATGTTGTTATCGAGAGAGCGGAAATTGTAGTTACAATTCCGTCTCGCTATTTTTTTGCTGGCTCCCCAGAAACGTTCAATGGGGTTACATTCACAATGATGCCGAGGGTAAAGTTCGAAAATGTGACCTGCTTCTTCAATAGCTTCAGCCAAGATTGATTTTTGCTCTATGAAATCAGGCTGACTACCAAGCAAATGAACCGCACAACATTCATGGTTGGCAGCTTCTACATTGTTGCAATATCTGTTTTGACCACCGAACAAATTTCTTTGTGTTAATATTTCTTTAATACCTATGAAATATGTTTTTATCTCGTTACTCTATTTTTTAAATAAATCAAACGAGTTAAACGAAAATTTCTATATATATATAATTTGAAATCTAAGAATGGATAATTATAAACTTACGGGATGAACGTTTTTCATAATTGCATCAAATTTCACAACTTTATCAGCCCTGGAAATTTTGCTAAATCTAAGCTTTTGTAGCTCGGGGTAGTTGAAATTTCTTTCAACGTAAAAACTTTGACGTTTCTCTACACTTAAATGTTTATGTTGCATAGATAAATTTATTACTGTATATTTAAACGCAGGTATGTGATATTATTGGGCCGTAATACTAATTTGGGGAGGTCATTTGTAGACTTCTCTGCCTAAAGAGCCAAACTTCAAATCGATATTTTTCACGAAAAAAACCGCAAAGACAAAAAAACACTTCGGCATATCTCTTTGCAATCTTATTTATAATGTTAAACTGCAATTAATTTATGTTAAAAGTGTTTTGCCGTCGAGTATTATAGAAAATAAAAAAATACGAAAAATCGGAGTTAATAGAGTTTATTATAAAGTAGATGCACGTTAACAGCTACACCGAAAAAAAATGATGACGACATAAACTTATTAAAATGGGGAGGTTCAAATTTGAAGCGAAAATTTAACTAAATATAACCCCCTGGTGCTTTTTTTGCGAGTTTTTTTTTCTCTCTACCACTTTTTTATTTCTAGTAATAATGAGCGCCATTTTCCGTCGTGCCTACACCACCAAGACCCTCATCCCTCCTAATGTAGCTGCCGCTACTAAGCTCTCTGGTTCTGCTAAGGATGCTCAAATTTCTCAATTGGTCAGCTTCTACAAGGTAAAATATTTACGCACAAAATAGCTACTAATAAAAAAAAAGCATGTCAACTAATAATCTCGATTTAAATTATAGAAATTACCCAAGGGTACCGTTGAGGCTGCCAAGCCTGTTGGTCCTTTCGCTCGTTATAAGGCCGCTTATATTGACGGTGAGAACGCTTCCGTTACTCCTTTGATTCACCTTATCTTTGGTGTCTTCGCCATTGGTTATACTATCGATTACCAATTCCACTTGAGTAAGTATACATTAAAATAGTAGAAAGAGTTAAAGAGAGAGAGAGAGAGGGGGGGGGGAAGGAGAGTAAAGAGAATGCTTATGTGTAGGGTTCGGATAATTTACTTATTTTTATTTAACAGAGCACCACAAGAACGTCGAACATCATTAAATTAGAGGACATAGTTAAAGCAAGACTGAAAAAAAATATTAAATAAACGAGTCCAATCTTATCTAGCCCCCCAAGAGAAATAAAATAACAATAAAAAACTCTTTTTTGTATCAATTTTATATGTATGTATATGTGTATACTTGTTTTTTATTATTATTAGATTTTTAATCAATATGGGATTGGTCCAAAGGAAATACGATACTGCCATAATCACAACTATCAATCATTATTTGCTTTGCTTTTGAAGTACAATTCGAAGGAGGTATAGTAGACTTTTTAATCAAGTCTTGTCGAATTAATCGTAAACCAGTTTCAGGTACCAGTACTTGCTGAATGAATTCTAATGGTAATTGTTGAGATACGAGATGGTCTTTTATATAACCAGTCTTCAAGTACATGTCTGATAATGCTTGTATTATTATTGCAGATCCTTTAGGGCCATAATATCCAGGTAAAGACCAATGAAATCTTTGAATAATGCTCATTGTACTTCTTGCTTGTGTTACACCTTGTTCTTTATATGCATCGTCTGCAATATTTCTATAATCGCTTTGAATCACATCACTTATAATATCTTCTAATTCTTTTCTGAATTTGCTTATACGTTGTGGAATTAAATTAAAGTCTATTTTAGCAGGATACCCTTTAACGAATCCATCAGGTTTAACAACTAATTCCTTGTAATGTAATTGACAGAATTCATCTTTTTCCGCAGCTGATATATATCTTGTTTTAATCATATTAAACTCATCTTCTTTATCCATTAATTTCATTTCTGCTTCTCTATGATTTTTATCTTTTAATTCAATCGCTTCCAATGCTTTTGAAATACTAGTACGCATAGGAAACAATATCTCTGAACAATATGGACACTTGACTTTATCCTTGTTATTGCTTTCTTGCTTTTTGCTAGCATGTAATGATTTCAAAATAGTTTGCTTTTCCAGATTAATAGAGTTGACGTTCTTTTTAGGTAAATTAAGTTTAGGTGTCATCACTAGTCTTGGTGGGCTACGAAAATCATCCATATCATTATCTATAGTTGTTGTAGCTACTGTTACTACTGCAAAAGGATTTTTGTCTTTCTTTATTACAGGTTTACTTGTATTTTTAACAGGTATTTTTAATTTTTTTGTAGATTGTTTAAAGTCGTCGTCATCTTTACTGTCACTTCCACTTTCACTTTCATCGTCTTCTTCTGAATCTGGTCGAATCAAACGTTTTTTCTTTTTAGGTGCGAAAAAGGAAGCTTGTGGTTTGACAGGCTGACTTCTCGCCATGGCAGAATTAGAAGGGTATCGATCGCGGTTAGAATGTCTTTGGTCTTTTCCTTGCGTACGTCTTTCCATACTAAAGAAGCAATCCATTGCCAAAATATGAATATATTAGATATATAAAATATATGTATACACAAATAAATAAAAAAGGGAAAAAAGAACCTATTCACACAAACACAGATAAATATATATACACATACAAAAAATAAGCCACATGAGGGGTTACAAAATACAATTGAGTTTTCTTACCTTTCTTTCGTTCCCTTTATATATTATTATTATGAAACCAGATACCATAGAAGACGATAACGACGACATACCTATTATTTTTACCCAAAAACCAGATACCAAAGATGAAGCTATAGCTTATGATAAACCTAATACATATGACGAAGACCAAGATTATAAACGACCAAGTTTACCACAAGAAGTATTGGATGACTTGATTGTAAGAGCAGAGTTTATTGATGGTAAAAGAGCACCCATTAAAACTAATGATGATGATGATACGAGTTCCAAGTTCACTAGTAGTTTATTATCCCATATACCTTCTTCTACTACGGGCTTAACTTCTTCTCCTCCTATTTCACTAAGTCCCAGTGTGTCTACTGTCAGTAGTAATAGTAATAGTAGTACTATTAGTACAGCTACTACCCGTTTAGCGTTATTAAAGATACTAAAGTCAAAACCAATGGAAGATTTGATTGCGTTTGATTTACGTAAATATTCTTTTACAAGACCTCACGAACATGATGTTTATATCAAGGGAACTAAAGAACAAGTATATAAAAAGGTGCAACCTCATTCTTATTCTTGGGGGTTTCAAAATATATTATACAAGGTAACAGATGGAAAGATAAAAGTAGCGGAAGCAAGAAGAAAAGCCTTTAAAAAAGAGATTACAGTAGAATGGGGAGATTTCCCTATATTAGTTGGACCAGAAACATTTAATGATGAAAATGATGATGATACCAGTAGTGTTGTATCCACAGTAACAAATACTAAATCAAATCAATTATATAACAAGACAAATTCGCATTTACTATTCACTTATGAAACTGAATTCGAAGGCTTTAAAATACGTTGGAAAAGAGCTAGTTTGTTATCGCATGATATGATTTGTGAAGTCAGGTTGGAACAAAAGAAGAAGTGGCATGTCATTGCTGAATTCGATAGTCATCGTATGGGTTACTTTGTCCATCTTGGTGAAGTCATTATCGATAAAAATGCTTTAAAGTTAGTAGACCGTACTGATCATTTTGAAGCTCATATCATTATTACCTGTTGTACATTGATTGATCTAATGAGAGAAGTAGTAGAAAAGGCTGTTGGTTTAAGTAAAGGCGGTGTAGTTGGTAGTGATAAATAAAGCGTCACATGATTAGCATACATATAAAAACTCTTTTTTTTCTGCCCCTTTCTTTTTACATTTCATTATGGATATTAAATATTGGAGAAAATTATTCACTTGGACAGGTATATCCTCTCCAATTGTAAAAGAAGAGAGAAAAATAGTGTCAAAACCAATAAAAGTACCTTGGCATACATGCCCCAAAGCATGGGCTTTCATATTTGTTTCTAATCAATCATACTGGTATTTAAAGAGACGTTCTTTTTCAAGAAAAGGGTATTTGATAGGCAGTGATAGCTCATGCGATATAAAGTAAGATTCTTTTTATTTTTAAATACGTATTAATATAACTACTATTTTAGAGTATCTGATCCACGTATACAACCTAGACATTGCTTAATATACTCTGTAAGTATATTTTTTTATTATTATAAGCATGTATTTAAATTGATTTTTATAGGAGAACTACAGGGAAATAAACAATGAATATTCAATTAGAGTATATTTAAAAGACCTCAGGTATACATAGTATATTATACTGTATGTATATTTTCATGCAGACCCATTGAATTTATTGTTTTTATAACAGCGATTCTCAATGTCCTACTTTAATATCCGTCAAAGGTCAAATAGTTAAAAAAAACGCAAAACAACCTATTCGGCTTTTACCAAATGATTTGATTCATTTTTTATGCCCTAAAAACTCTAAAGAAAATTCAAAAGTGTTTGGTATATATGTATATTTTTTATAAACTTATTTATTCTAATAAATTACTATAGGCTTTACAATTATGCTCTCACCAAATATGGTAGCAAAGGTAAATTATTTATTTAGCTGTCAATTGAAACATTTATTAATTAATAATCCCCTATATAACTAGAGTTTTAAAGAAGAATATAAACTAGGCCCTGTACTAGGACAAGGATATTATGCTACTGTCAACAAGGTATATCGAAATAAAAAGTATTTCGCTGTCAAGCAAATTCGCAAGGATAAATTTAAATATCAACCCAAGGCGCTAGAACAATTTACTAGAGAAATTAGTATCCTCATGTCACTTGAGTATCACGTAAGTATTATAATCACTTTTATTTTACTCTTTTTTATCCTTATCTCTCTCTCTATATATATACTTTGTAGCCTGGTATTGTCGGTATTATTAATGTTTATGATGAAAGAGACGTCTTTCAAATTGTCATGGAATAGTAAGTATATATACAACATACCAATTATTTAAAAAAATACTTTTTTTTAAAAAAAAAAAAAAAAAAAAAAAAAAAAAAAAAAACTTGTAAAAAAGTATTTGTGAAGGTAATTTACTGAGTTTTATCAACGATACTGGCAAACTAAGTGAAGAAAACACAAAAATTATCTTCAAACAAGTACTTTCTAGTGTCAAAGTAATATATATATATATATATATATATATATACTTAATTTGATCAAAAACTAACTTTTATATATAGTTTCTACATGATGTAGGCATTGTACATCGAGATTTAAAACCAGAGAACAGTAAGTAAAAAACACATCTTTTTATTTGTGCGTAACCATTATAATAGTTATGGTAGAAAGCAGAGAAAAACATAAAGTAAAGATTTGCGATTTTGGACTTGCCACACTTCATTGTAGTTTAGCAGAATTAACTACTGCTTGTGGTAGTAGAAATTATGGTATACTTTTTTACAAATAGTTTTCTAGTTGATGTTTTTTTTGTCTAATTTTATATATATATATATATATATATATATGCGTAGTTGCTCCCGAAATCCTTAACTTGCCACAATATAGAACAAATACAAATACGTTGGATCCTAAAGAACCTACAGTATCCTATGGAAAGGAATGTGATTTATGGAGTCTGGGTGTCATTCTTTACGTTTGTCTTTCTAGAACATTTCCATTCAATAGTAATAGTTATTATATTTTTACTCATTTAGTCAACTGTTACTTATGGGTATATATATTTATTAGTAAATGGTGATATATCAGAAAGAAATTACATACTTTCAGGTCAATTTGGCTTTGGTCATCATGTTTGGAAGAGCATATCAGTTGAAGGTATACTACTCTTTTGGATGAATAAAAAAAAATACGACTATTCATTACTCTTTATTCAGCTAAAGACCTAATCAAATGTCTATTGAAAGTAGATACAAACGAACGTATCACTGCTAAAGATGCACTGGTAAAAAAAAGATATAAAAGCAATTTAATATTCCTTTTTTAATTGTTTATTTATATATAGAACCATCCTTGGATGATAGAAACGTAGTATTACAATATATTATTTAAAAAAAAAGTTGTAATACGTTATTTAGTTCTACTACATAAAATTAATATAGTTTATACAAAAAAGTAAGCGTGACCGAGTTGATTTTCCATAACGATTACAACGTATTTTTTTATTTTCAGCTCCCATAAACCACACTTCTTATTTCCCATTTCTTTCAAACTTGGTTACGTATTTCTATACTTTAGTTATAATTTTATCTGCAAATTTCATCACTCTATTTCTCTAGTCTTGTTGAGCAAAGCTAAGACATCTATATTTTTATTATTTTGTTGTTTTACTACCAATTTAAGGATTTATTGCGGATTCTTGGCATACCTTTTTCGCAGAAAAAACAATTAGTTAAAGACCAGAAGATGCTTGGCAGGAATAGCGTACGCGGTATCTAGTTTTGTCCAGGCTTTTAACGTTATCCACAATAAAAATAAAGCCCTTTGAGGCTCATAATATATATAAGCAATTTTATTTGTAAGAGTCCAGCTACGTTTTTTTTATTAAAAGCACAAAAATTGTTTTTTTGCGTAAAATATTTAGAAAATAAAAATAAAAATAAAAATCAAGTTAGAGTATTTTGGTGTATATAATAGGATAAATAAAGGATCAATTAGTCATAAAAACCAGAATAAATAATGCTGCTAAGATGTTAGATAATTTAACTTGTATTATATGTAACTGTTTAGAGATTTGTAAACTAAATGTTTGGCTTTACCGCGACATAACTATCAAACTTGTAAATTTTAGGGAGCAATAAAAGTTTTTTCTAGTGAATCTATCCTTCTACCGTTCCTATCGTAAAATATATCTCTGTATTAAACAAAAAAAAAAAAGGAAAGTATCAGTTTCATATAAAAAGGATACACGATTTTACTTATTTACTTTATATAAATACATTGCACTGATTATTAAGATGGTTGCTGAAATAAAAAAGAAAGGTGTCATGTATCATATAAAGAACCTATAAACTATATTCTATTGGTAAAGTATCTATCATTATCTATGATAAACTGATCTCATAATATGCTATTTTTCTTACTTTTTTTAAAGGTTTGTTAAACTCTTGCTCTACTAATACTCTGAATGGTGCTAAGGATGCTTTTATACTTTTTGGTGACAACTAGTGCGGGCACCTTTTCAAGATGATACTACCCTTTGGTTATCTTATCTGAAGTATTGTTTTCACTCCGTTTATTATTCCTTTTACTTCAAAAACGAAAGTTACTTTTTTACCTTTAGATCAATTACTTTTATTTTTATTCTCAGATAGGTTACCCTGTCTCTTTATTTATTTTTATAATGATGTTTAGTTCTTTCTGATTGTAGAAAATCGATTTATTTTATTATATTTGTTAACTAGAACAGAAACAACACATCTATTTAGAAACTTTATCCGTTACACATTATTTTACAAGATTCAAAAGATGTCGGTCAGGACATCTTTGAATATACAGTGACGGTTAATGTATCTGAGAAGAATATAACTTTTTTATTTATTTTTTAACTTTTATTCCATCCATATCATAGCGTAATAATTATGCCACTTTCGGAAATTACTAACACACCATCTAAGAAGTCTAACCTTCATCATGGAAAAAATACCGAGTACGATATGTTTACAAAAGGCCGCATTATTGGAAAATGGGAGTCAGATACCATAATTCCGGATATTGCGAGACAATTAAACATACCATATAGCTCTATTTATGGAATCATTCAAAAATGGAAAACTAAGGAGACTGTGGAGCCTGCTCCACGTTGTGGTGGCCCAAAAAAGTAAAGCCAATAAATTTAAGAGCTTTAGAAAGATATATCTGCCGTGAACCCTTCGCGACCTATGACCAAATATTGCAGCATTTGAACCTTGCAAGAATAGAAATATCTCGCTCCACTTTAAAGTCAAACCTTAAGGATATGGGCTATAGGTCTTGTATACTTTCTCCGAAAACATTTTTAAGCAATGCCCATAAAAAAAGAAGATTGCAATGGGCCAGAGATAGGATAAATTGATCGTTGGAGGACTGTAGACGTGTAATTTGGTCGGACGAGTCCCGATACTTAGTAAAAACAGGAATACAAGCTGATAGAATCATCAGAAAAGTTGGTCAGAGGTACGATGATGATAAAGTTAAAAGAACAAGTAAATACGGAAAGGGATCCGTCATGATTTGGGGCTGTTTTTGGGCAGGTGGAGTCGGACTTCTGGTCATGTTGGATACTAATGTTAATCAGGACGTTTACGTCCAATGTTTGAGTGACAACTTTCTTCCTTGGCTCGAGTAATTGACACAAAAAAAGAATAAATCCTTTATTTTTTTGAGAAGACGGTACTACCTGTCACATTGGTGAGTATGCAGTTTGGTATAAAAGAAGATGTTGTATTGAAAGGTTTGACTTTTGGTCGGCCCAAAGTCCTGATTTAAATCCGATTGAGCATGTCTGGTCTCATTTAGAAAAAAAGGCTTGCCAAAAGAAAGAATCAAGCTAAATAAATTGAGCAATTAAAGGTTTGTCAAGATGAATGGAGAAAACTCGATCTTTCGTATCTAGAAGATTTGGTCGAAAGTATGTCTAGAAGATGTCAGGCTGTTATAGACGCGAAAGGGTCAAATACTCAATATTGATTTTTTTTTTTTCTATTAAAATAATAAACACATTTTAAAGTAACAATATACGAGTTTTGGTAACCATAGAGCGCCCTTTTTCTAATACTTCTATGCCATCAATTTTAAAGACTTAATTTCGGGAACTAAAATACCACAAAATCTTCTCTAATACATTAACTGTCACTGTACTTTTATAACAGCCTTACTGTTTATTTAACTTCTATCTCATTCTTCATTTTTATCAGCACTAAAAATAACTCAATTTGTAACATTATTTAATATTTGTTATAGAAGTATATTAGATATGTTTAGGTGTTGTTACAAATTGAGTTATTTGTAGTGGTAAATAAAATGAAGAATGAGATAGAAATTAAATAAACAGTAAAGCTGTTATATAAAAGTTCAAATAAAAGTTTTAGTGAGCACCAGGTTTTAAGTTGTCCAACTGTAAAAGAGATTATAAACTTAAAGGTTTATAATAAGGAAAAGTAAAATAAAAAGGGAAATACAATGAATAATAAATATATTCAAGGGATCTTAAGTATAAAATAATAATATCCTAAAGGATTATATGATAAAAGTTTTTAAAGGTAAAAGTGAGATGAGTTTATTTAAGGTAAGAAAATATAATGATATTTATCTAAAGTAAATAAGTTCGGTAAGGATGTCCTTTGATATTTTATCAAAGAAACCTTGAAATATGATTTGAAGTATCCGTGAAATGTTTGAAGGATATTAATAAGATGATAAAAAGTTGTGCAATAATAAATGTTTCAGTTTTCATTCTAGAATAACTGACATCTGACGTTCTTACATGTGTAATTGAAATAAAATTATATAAAGGGAGAAAAAATGACAGTACCTACATTGAAAATATGTAGTGTAGTATAAAAGGTAAAAGTAGTGGTAACAGTACCTATATTAAATATATGTAGTACAATAAAAGATAAAGGACAAATGTAATAGTAACGTATAGAAAAGGGGTTTAAAGCGACGAAAACTGGTAGATAATTCAGGATAATAATAGTGTTACGAGCTGTGTTTTTCACACTCAACAAGGCACT
Organism: Thamnidium elegans; assembly: GCA_025201345.1. NCBI lineage: Eukaryota > Fungi > Mucoromycota > Mucoromycetes > Mucorales > Mucoraceae > Thamnidium > Thamnidium elegans. The sequence continues at coordinate 263,110 of JAIXMG010000039.1, forward strand.
TTTGTCACTGCTATTCTTGCCTCTACTTATCCTGTTATAACAATTATCCTTATTTTTTCTCTATGTTACCTCTTTCTCTAAAAATCTGTTCTTGTACCTGAAACCTATACTGTTATACTTTCTACTTATATCTTCGCATATGTTACTCTTATTATTTACTTTTATATTCACTCTGCATATTTCTATATTGCTGTTACTCTTATTATTTACTTTTATATTCTTTCTGCATATTTCTATAACACTATTTTTAACATTTGACTATCTAGAACATAATGATAGCAATCAATTTTATATCAAAAACATTTATTCTAAATGTTTACCTTTTTGCCGATAATTCATGGTTACTTCAATTTATATTTCATGGATACCTTGACAGGTATCGAAGGACGCTAATACCGAACCCTTTTAATATAAATACTCTTATTTTTTCCTACTTAAATAAAACTTATCTATCTCTTACCTTATTTTCTGACTATAAAACTATTCTATTAGTTTAAGTATTCTGTTTAATAGATCCCTTGAATTATTTAAATTATACAATTCATTGCAAAGTTTTCCTATCTATCTTTTATTTTTCCTTTCTCGTATTATAAACCTTTTTATAATAATACACTACAGTTGGACAACTCAAAACCTGGTGCTCACTACATTTATTATTGAACTTTTCGTAAAATAATACTTTATAGTTTTTATTTTCTACCTCTTTATTTACAAGCCACTACAAATCTAACTTGTAACAGGAGTATGGAAAATTCAGTGCGTAACAATGTAAAAGAGTGATTAAGATTTATTAAATATTATTTTTATTACAATTAAAGTAGTGTCAGAGTTATTTTAATAGGCAAGACTTTTAGTTGTAAATATATAGTGGTAAAAAGATGACCTTTTATTGAGTTTATATTTTAAAGTAATTTATATCTAAATTGAAATAGTACACAGCTTATTCTATTTTAGCAGTGACAGTAGTACAAAATTGAGAACCAATTTTGACTAAAAGATTACCCGACTTTTTCGTAAAAAGAATAAAATATATGCGGCTAAAGTGGATCGAACACCTGACCTTCAGATCTTCAGTCTGACGCTCTCCCAGCTGAGCTATACCCGCCTACATGTTTTGTTACATCTTATAAAATTATATAACAATTATTACAAAATTAAAACGTGACATCCACGTGGAACGTATATAATTGGCTAAAATGCTATTTTGAGATTATATCTTTTATTTTGCCTTGATGTTTTAATAAAAAATCTACTTAGAATTATATTTTTGTAATTTGGTTTTGATACTATATTTTTGGAAGGAAGCATATTAGAATTTGAAAAGGACAACCATTTACATCAGGAATAATATTACCACAGTCAACACTACTTAAATATAACTTTAATACTATTTATCGATACTTTTTACAAGTCTCAGGCATAGATAAATCAGGAACAATCAGCTATCAATTTCACAACTAACTACCGTAATTTATCAGTTTTTGTCGATCAAATGCCAAAAGATATAAGTGAAGATATGCTAGAATTCATCAAGAAATGGAATTCAAATTAAAGAATGAGATTTAGACCTGTAACACCTAACGCAAGTCGATGTAATGACCCAAGACCATTACATTGGTTCAGTTATTACGATAACAATTCTTAGGACATTAATCCATTACGACCTACTCTTATTTAATATTCGAATACCTTACTAATTTATTTAACCATTAATTCCCGACAACGTATAAACACCACACAACAGATATAAATACCACTTCAGTGTTTTTATCTGTTTAATATCCATATTATTCTTTTTATACTTTTATTATTTTCTTTTAATAAACATATATTCTATTTGTTCTTGTTTTCTACCTCTGTAATTACCTTTACATTTTCTTTTGTAAGCCAAAGGTATTTATTTTGTTTAATTCGGATTAGATATACCATAATCTTATTTCTCAATGCTAATTTAACTTTGTTTTCTTTTAAATTTATCTTACCATTACAGCCGATCTCCTAAAAAGAGACGAACAGGAGTTACAGAGTCTAAGCCTCGTGTAACATAAACATATATATATATCTATTAATAATATAATAATAAAGATCATCTTTCTTTCTCTATCTTACTTTATACATAGTAATAAGTTCTATACTTCCTTATTATATATATCTTATATAGATAGCAACTTATTACTATAAGACAAATATTATTCGTGGAATATCAATAATGTTGGCCTTGACATTTTTTGTTAAGTATTAGGGCCCAGGGGTTCGATTTAGCGACTTATTCAGCCTAATACAAGGTATACGATAAAAGACTTCTTCTTAAGAAGTATATTTAAATATTTGTAAAGAAGATAAAAGATAATTATTTTATTAATTAATAATAAGATTGGTCATTTTTATACTTTATGTTTGTGATATTGACAGAGTAAATATCAAAAAAAGAAAAAAGTTTATCAGACTGAAAGAGATTATTGTTTTATTAAATTGAAAATAAGAGCCTTTTTATAGACTTTTAGAAAATAAATAAGATGGTCTCAGCATGACATGATTGTAAGTTAAAAAGTGCATATAGATACATAACCCTTTTATGGATGAGTACATGATATATACGAGCGATATATCTAACCTTTTGACTACTATTTAAAGTCTGTAATTACAACTTTATTTGACAAGTACAGATTTACAGTGAATAAATCCGTACCTAGTTGATTTTCCTTATAAAAGATGTTTGTGATACTGTTACAGAAATAGCCTATTCAGAATAGCACAATAATCATAAACGATTATTATTTATCAGAATCTGCCTCACTCAAATATTACTGCAAATATCTCGGCTCGATCATTTCCATAAAGGGTCATTTTTGTTATGTTTGTTATGAATACTAATAGTTATCCATAACTATTATTTTGTCATCATCTGATTCAACTGTCATTGAAACCTTATTTTTTTATATAAATAACCACTCTTTCTTTTCAAATAATAAACATTATCTTTCTTTTTAAGGCTTTTATCAAACTTTATTTGACTCTTTAACAATATATCAGTACACTGATTATAGATTAATCACAACAACAAATCTGGTTATAGAAAATGTATCATTGTATCACTTTTTAGCTGTTACACCATGCTTTTTTATACACATATTTATCATTCATTATGCCGTAGTACAAAGGGATCAAAGTAATATGTAGCTAACATTATATCTGTATATAATTATATTACTCTAATGTTACTTGGATACATCAATGTTTGAGACAAATAAATAATAATGTAAACTAATCTTTAAATAGTTTAATTATAGATAAGCGGGATTTCTTATAAGGTCTTGTTTTTGGTACAGTTGGCAGTTTCTGAGAAGCCTGAGAATAAAAGAATATATCAATTTAACGATAATAATTCGGTTGAATTAAATTAAGGAAGAGACTAAACACCAAAACGATACACCTAAAGTATAAAATATACAAACAGCAAACATTTCATCTAATATTATAATTACAACAAGTTACCAAGGAAACATAATAACTACGACATTCTTTTTCTTGATCCAGCTAACAAAAAGGCTCTGAAGGCGCTTAAACAATTATCCAGAACGTGATTTTCACGTGATTTTCACGTGACTTTCACGTGCCTAATGACGTTTTAAACTGGCCAATTATAAACAAGCTACGTATCACTTTGTAAGTTTTGTAATAGTATTTATAGTAATTTAAGTGTAATTGATTCAACTCTCAGTGGTTAATCAATTAAGTAAGTAGTTATGTCAAATAGAAGATAATGTTTTATTAATCATTCAAGAGGGGTATTTATAGTTAAGTGGGATAATGGTATTAGTAATAAAGAATATATAAATAGTAAAGTAATATGATAATCATAAGTAGCATGATTATCATAATGAGTATTTGTAATGTGTGCATCTGTTAAATATTTGGGAAAGAGGAATTAGGAATAACATTGAATACTTGAAGAGGTGACATTTATTCGTTACTGTTTAGCCTTTTTCCTTTTTAGATTATTCTTGATAGATGGTACAAACTTCCTTTTTTGGACCTTAGTCTTCTTAAGCCTAAGCTCGATTTCAACCGGGATATCCATGAGGTCTTCATCTTGATCCGGACAAACCGGACTGTTGCGGTCCGGACTATTAACTTCCGGGGTATCCAACCCATCTGCCTTTTTCAGATTGACAACTTAAACTATTGTAATATTTCTTTATTCGGCTACGTGTGTAGCATACTTCGTTTCGGTTGCACAATCGAACTCTGTAGTCGATCCAGAAATCTTAAATGATGATAAAGTCAACCATATATGACGACAGATAGGGACATTGGCGTGTACTTAGTGCTATGCCATACCGGTATCTTCTGAAAGTATAAATAGTTTTTTTTAATAGTTGTAGTCATAAAATAGTGTTACGAATCGAAGAATTGTCATGCCTCGACTGGTGGTTATTACTCTTTTGTTACTATTGTTACATAGTGGCTTACAATTTTGTGGTGTCACAAATCCAAGAAGGACGCTCGTTGAAGAGGATCCTCCTTAACAAGGATTGTCTTTTAAACTTTAACTTAAAATAATACCTTTTTTGTAATAATCTAAAATAATATAAATAACCATCAAAAAATCAATTCATTTTGTTTATAATTTAATCTTATACTTCTTTAACTTATAAAAGATCTCTTAACTAGCTCTTTTATTCATCTCTTTATTCTATATTTTATTTTATACTTGAATTCCCTTGGATCTCACTTAAACTTACTATTACCTTTTATCTTTTATTTTATTTCTCTACCTCGTACCAAATTCTAACATTATGAGTTCTAAGATAAAACCAAAAGTATAATTAAAAAGGTTAAAAGATAGACCAAGTTTATTGATTAGAATATTGTTCTTTTTATATCACTTTGTGACTATTACTATTTTATGACTACGACAGAATATCGTACCGGTTTAAAGTCCTGTATTGTCAGAGTTATTTTAATAGACGAGACTTTTAGTTGTAAATGTTGTTACAAATGGAGTAGCGGTTATTTGTAATATAGAAAATAAGTAAGGTATTGTTACGAACCGTTAAATCTCCACCATGACATCCTTCGATTCTTGTAAAATATCTTTGATATCAGAAATAAATTTGTTCCTTTTGATTCTAAGATGGATGTAATGGATAAACTTTCTAAACTAAATGTGATGTTTTTGTTCTAGTTGACTAATAATATAAATAAATTAATGTTTTTACAATCAGAAACGACTAAAAGGTATTGTAAGAATAAAATAATTAGATCGAATAACATATCTGATGTTAAATGAAGGATACACTTTGAATAATAGTGTAGAAATATGATGTAAAAAGGATAATAAAGGTCAAATGACTAGAAAGTGTAACAGAAACTGAGATTTAGAATATAAAGTAACTAATAATCTGAAGTAAAAATGGAGAATAAAATAAAGAATAATTACACTCAAAGAAAAAAGGGATAATTTTGGTTCTGGAATTAAAAGTAATGAAAATGCGTAACAGAAGAAAAATAAAGAGATTTATTTGTAGTGGTAATAAAAATGAAGAATGAGATAGAAATTAAATAAAAGTATAGCGAGCACCAGGTTTTAAGTTGTCCAATTGTAAAAAGTATTATAAGCTGAAAGGTTTATAATAAATGTTCCAGTCTTTCAATCTAGAATATCTGACATCTGATGTTCTTACATACATAAATGTAATATAAAATGATAAAAAAGAAGTAAAAATAATAACAGGACCTACATATAAAATATGTCAGGTAAAAAAGAGTTAAGCATTGATGTTTGTACATGCATTGGAATGCTCGAGGAAGCATCAGCGCTAATTTTAAGCTGGGTTAGCTTGATAAAAAATAAAATAAAATACTAGTAAAAAATTACTTTTTTGAAAAAAAAAACCCGTTTCAACACTTGGTGAAGCGCTAGCGCTAAATCTATCACTGGATATTTCCTTTTTTTTATGTACCATTTGGGATATCGTTATTGAAAAAAAAAAGAAATCAGTTTCTTTTATATTCCTCATAAAGTTTTTTTAAACAATACAATAGACTTTAATTATTTATAAAAGTGCCTAGAAAAAGTTTATCGCTTCAGAAAAAAGTAAAAAATTTACCAGGTTTAAATCTGGTGGCACATTACAGATTTATTCGTAGTAAATCGGCACTTGTCAAATAAAGCTGCAATTACCGACTTTAAATAGTAATCAAAAGGTTAGATATATTGCTCGTTTATAACAAAAATGTGTTTTGGAAGTCATCCATTACCAGTACGCTATATAGTTTTTTGAGTTTATAAATATAGTAGGGCAAGCAATCGTTTCCAATTGTATGTTTATAATAAAGAAAAATATACACTAGTGCAGCTGTTAGTGCATATATTCTGGGATAAATGCAATAAATGTTTTTGTAGAACCTAAGCCCCTCCATTGTTTTATTAGAATAAACACTAAAAAAAAAAAAAAAATACAGCTAAAATTATCCACCGCTTAAGCCAATCCAGAATCTTGAGCAGCTTTTCTCTCGGCCTCTAATTTAGCAGCTTCAGGGTTCCAAGCAACTGAAGTCTGAGCAAGTACATCCATCAAATTACCTTGTGCATCAATTGCCTCGACTTCTTCTTGTGTCTTTGCCAAAACAAACCCAGCATATCCGAGCGAATTAATAGACAACTCGAACGATTTACCATTATGTTCAATAGTAGCATTTTCTTTGATACGAGGGATTAACATCATAAAATCTTCTGTCATTAAAAAATTATAAGAGGTAGTAGTAGGTGTAGCATTCTCGCGTAATTGTTGAAACATGGCGTCCAAAATACCAAAGAACATTTGTCCCAAGTAATCAGTTAAGGATTCCTTGTCATTTGCTGCTCTGATAATATTACCGTCAAGTGCCATAATGACGTGAACAAATGGAACTTTGTTGATAGCATAAATTTGACCTAGAGTAATGTATATAAGTTTTACTTTCTCTTTTTTTCTATCTCACTTTTTAATACTTTACCAACATGACGGTCGTGAATTTCATCGTATAACTTTTTGATAGGTGGCTGAGGTTTATTATCACGTTTTAAAGGAATGACTTGAATATGCTTATGAGCTTGACTAAAACAAATGAAAAAAATAAAATAAAAAAAATGAATAAAAAAAATGACTTGATATATATTACCTGGCACCAGAATTATCTCCACAATTAAAGAAAGCAAGCGAAGGACCAAACTCTTGAATAACCTTGAATGCCTCGTATAAATCATTAGGCATAGGAGGTTCACTTTGCTTTTTATACTCTAGATAAAAATAATTTCAATACCAATCAAAATAAATATATGCCTTTTTCTTTCGTACCTTTTGTTACAATAAGTAAGTGGTTAGGAATAACTGCAAACTTGTTTAAAATAATTAAATGGTCATCGAGTTCCTTGACAACAAGAGCAGGATTAGGGTTTAAGAATGGGCTTGGTTTTTCAGTATCATTGTCTTTGTTGTCGGAAGGCTTTTGAGCAAGAGCAGGAACTAAAGTGACTGAAAACTACAGAAATAAGGGGGCCGTTTTAGCTATCGAACACTTATAAACTATGCATTTTTTTTTTATTTTTTTTTACCTCTACACCGTTGCTTTCCTTCTCAGTTTTAGTACTATCGAAATAGAACAAGTCTTTACTTTCTTTAGCTTGATTAAACTTGTTTTCCACTAATTGTAAGAAGGACATGGTTAACGGATAAAGCGGAAAAAAGAAAAGAAAACGCGTATATTTTCTATACTTTTAGTGACTACTTTTGTACATAAAAAAAGGCTCTTTTTTTTTGACAGCGAACAAAAAATAATCATGTCTTTAACAAACACACCACCACCACCACCACCTTATTATACCCAATTAAACCCACCTTTACCAACCAATCTAGTGCTCTCTAATGTGCGTATCAACAAAAAGATAGATATCGATCATAAAGAGCAACTTGACAGGTTAAGATCCTACCTCACCATGTTTCGTGAACGACAGTCTTTTTGGATCGAAATAGCAGTGCTTGATCGACTTCATTATAAAAACTTGAATCAGCAAAGGCCTTTTCATCGATTTAAAAGAGGTATGGAAGTACGTCGTCTTGTAAAAAGATTAAAAGAATTAGCTATTGATAAAGAAATGGAAAGACTTTACTTGACTTTTTGGAATGCAAAAATGTAAGAAAGAAAAAAAAAGTTTTTCTTTTCGAGGTATTCATTATTATTATTTTGAAATAGGTTGGAAAAATGTACAGGGAATAGTAATTATATACCAAGTAAAGAATGTATTCAATATACAATGCATAGATTAATTGGTGCAGCGTTAATACTTGATAAGGTAAGATGACAATAATCAGAGAAAAAAAAAACTATTATGCTAACATTTCCTGTGTGTGCAGCTTAAAGTAGCCTTGATAGAAACCTACCGAGCAAATTCTACGTTATTGAGATTAGAACATTTTGTATCCATGGCGATTGTGTATATGGGTATCTGTAGTCGATTATACCATTTATCTCATATCTGGGTGAACCAAATTGAAGAATGCTATCATATGCTGTACAAGTGGTCCCAATGTTTTCCTAGCGGCTTTAAGCAAAAGGATGAAAAAGTATTTGCTGCATCGAATAATCTTGTGTGTGAAGCAGATACCTTAAAATTAGCTCGAATTCAATCTGCTCAAAATACCATGCGATCAAAATCTTCATATCAACATAAAATTCATTTGGAGTCGTACATGGCTAATCCTGCTATTATTGCTAAAGTACAAGAAATAAAGGACGAGTTTAATATTAAAAGTAATGATGATAATGATGATGGTATGATGGATTTCGAAGATCTTGGAGGTAAGGATTTTTTTTAAAGGGACATATTAAAGTTATATATTTACGTTTCTTTTTTTTTCTTTTTTTGTGCATTCAGAGGTGATTCAACGATGATATATAAATTTTTCTTTTTCTTTTTTTTTATTTTTTATTCGAAGTGGTAGATTTATATATATATTATTAATGACCAAAGTTAAAGTACTAGAATAAGAAAATATTAGATGACATATAATAAAACACATAAATATAATATATATTTACTTTTTCGCGGAATAAAAAGTGGCCTGGTCTCTTGGGATCTTCTTGACCGTTTTCCATGATTTCAGCCTTTTGAGCATCGGAGACAACCGATTGTTCAACGACAGCCTCGTCCTTCTTTGACCAATCCTTTACCTTTTCCATTGTAATCAATCTACGGGACCAAAGACCAAAGTTTTGTTCACTGTTAGAAATAAGGGTCATGCAAGGATGCTGGGGCACATCGGTATTAGAATATTCATCCACAATAGTAGGAAGCCAATAAACTAAACGACCGCCTAATAATAAATGTTCTGCAGCGAAATTTAAAAGATCTGTCAAGACTTCGGACATTTCATAAGGCTTCGTAGGAGGATAGTAGTCTTCACGCGTATGCATAGGTATACCATCATAAGATCTCATGGATAATTCTTTACCGTCACTTCTACCCAACTTCTTTGCACCGGCACGTACACCGTAAGGAGGATCCGTGACAATAGCGTCTAACCATTGTTGCGATCTCCAAGGATTGTGACAGATATCAAATACAAGAGCATCTAAAACTCTTCCTTGGAGGTTATATTGTTCAATGTTGGTCTTTACACCTGATTTTCCTTTACCGCGAATTTGTCTTCCGTCAATATCGGAACCCATTGTAAACGATCCAAAATGAGCACATGTAAATAAGAAACTACCTGTACCGACAAATGGATCGTACACGATCTTTCCTGGTGCAGCTAATGCTTGGTTTGCCATCACAAGTGATAATTCGGCGTCCATGGATGTTGTTCCAAGATATTTTCTCTTTTTTAAATTGTACAAATTGACGAGATCACGACTACCAGTAGCAACCTTATATTTTTGTTAGTTTTTTTTTATGCATAAAAAAAAATAATATTATTTTACCAAAATACCCATATAGATATGAATAGGTGCAGATAATTCAGTTCCGTTTTCAGCACCGTAATCAGCTAATACGTGAAACTTGACATCGGGGTTCTTCATATCGATAGGACCTTGGAAACCAAGGTACGAAAACGAATTGATGATATCTAATTGTTCCTTGTATGTGATGGTAGACCCGAAAGCAGATACGGTGAATCTAAAAGAGCAGGTCATGTAATCGTTCCAGCGGTCAGAGGTTTGCTTCACTTGCTCGTGTACTTGCTCATAACTACTTCCTTCGCCCCATAATTCAAAGATATGCCTACATAAAAAAATTACAATTGCGTCAACAAAAAAAATTACAGGTCAAAGTGGTCTCTCTCTCTTTACTTGATTAAAATAGCTCTTTTGACAAGTTTCTGTGCATCTTCTTTAGACTCTAATTGAACTTTAAAGAAAGGGTTCTGAAGGATGAAGAGTGTTAAAAGCTATTGCTTTGTATACACACATAAAATAAAATACATTACGTCCAACTTATAATCTTGTTCATTATATGACACTTTAACTTTTTCTAACTTTGCAAGTGAAAGAAACTCGGGAAGTCTAAACTCGTCATGCGACTATAAACCTGCATTGTTAATTATTATTACATTATTATTATTTTTTTTTTTTTTGTGTAAATATTATTGTTACCTGAGCGAACTGAACAAGAAAAGTAGGCATATTACTGATAGAAAGAAAGCTAAAGCCGGGAAACAAAAAAAAAGGTTAAAAGGAGTAAGGAAGAAAACCTAGTCACTTGTATAAGCCACTACAGATCACTATAAAAAAAAAAAAAAATCAACACGCGAAAAAAAAAAGCGACTGTATGAGATGCTTTATTTGGATCCAGACAAAAAGATGACTTTACACGTGAGTTTATCACCTGTTCGGGAATACGGAAACATCCAATCAATGCATTTCCGAACAACGAAAAAAGAAAAAAAAAGTATTGGAGGGGAGAATTAAAAAAAAAAAAAGTATATATAAGACTTTTTTTTTTTTTCTTTTTTTTTTTTCTTAAATAACTTTTTTAAAAAAATGTCATCTTGGCGTAAGTTTTACAACAAAAAAAAAAAGAAAAGAGAGAGAGAGAGAGAGAGAGAGAGATGAATATAAACTAATATATAAAAACTTAGTTTCACAAATTACAAGTACAGTAACTAATATTGCAGGTCTTACTGAAGAAGGGTCAGTAAAGACACCTGGTGATTCAGCTAAAGATGGTCAATATTACAGTGAATTAACTTCAAAGGATTATGAATGGACATTGGCCTCTGGTTCTGCTACTGAAAACCAAATTTTTTATATGACTACCAAGACTGGTGGGTTTATTTTTGTTCAATTGATCTATTCTGGTATTGGGTAAAGAAAAGAAACAAGAAAAGCTTATACAAGATTACTAATAACATACTATTTAGACTCTGGAAGCCTACTGTCTCGTTTACTTGTCGTTTTTATGATCCATTATCAAAAAAGAATAAGTTCAAGAACTTTAACCAAGCATCTGAATTTACACTCTCCAAAGATCGTCGTTCAGTGAAAACCGAGTTTTTTAATGTTACACTTGATGAAGCATCCAGTAAATTCAAGATCTCTATTACACACCCAGAATTGATTGCAGATTTAGACTACATTCGTATTGATAAAGGGTTTAAAGTGGGTGAAGGTAAAACTTTTTTAGGTGGTAAAGATCAAAATTCGGCTGCTGGTATTGTTTCACATAAATTTTGGCCTCGTTGTTCTGCCAAGGGTACCATTATTATTGAAAAGCAGTATTATGAAGTAGATGCGTATGGTATGTTTATTCATGCCATTCAAGGTATGCAACCTCAATTGATCGCTTCCAAGTGGAATTTTATCGATTTCCAAGCTAAGGATGCTGCTCTTTCTATGATGCAATTCACAACTACAAAACAATACGGTGGTGTTGAAGTCAATCAAGGCTCGATTGTGCTTCATGATAAATTAATAAGTGTCTGTGTTGAAAATAACGTTGAAATGCTTGATCTTAAAAAGGATCCTGAAACTGATTACGATATTCCTCAAAGTGTAAAGTTGTCCTGGAAAGGTAAAACCATTAAAGAGAATGATACTGATCAAGTAAAGAATGTCTCGGTTGTTATGATCGTTCCTTTAAAGAACTTGATTGATAAAATCGATATCTTGGCTGAAATTCCTTGGTTCTTGAAAAAGATTGTTCAGACTTTTGTTGTTAAACCTTATGTTTATCAATGGCTTGATGAAGCTACGGCTGAAATCACTGTTGGTGATGAAAAGTTTACTTGTCCTGGTAAATGTTATCAAGAACTTGTATTTGTTTCTGCTTTCTAAAAAAGAAAACGCATCCTTTTTTTTTTTTTTACCCACTCTCTCTCTCTCTCTTTTTTTAACAATTAATAATAATACTAATAATAATAATAATATTTTTTTTTTCTCGATCTCTTCTATTTTGTCCGTGTTTTATTATTTTTAGAAAATATGTTGTCAATTTTACTACTAATAAAGTTTCCTTTCTTGTCACTACCACCTAAACTCTTGCTTCTACTTCTACGATTTGCCACTTCTTTTGTTATTAATTCTTCTCTTCCAATACCAATACCGCTTGATCGAAAATCGTATCCGTATGGTAAATAAATACGACAAAATGAATGTACAAGTTTAAATAGCGATGGGTTATTATGTCGCTTTACAAAAGACAATAAAACATTTACAACCAGCGCTTGTGCTCTATCTCTATTATGACCATCTAATAAAACATTAGTTTTTTGGCGGTGTAAATATAATTATAAAATAACTTACCGCATTTTGCTTCCATGATATCCCAAATAGAGCTTACTCTAAATCGATGATAGCTAACATTTAATAAAGAAAACACATGTCTCTTTGCTGCATCGAATTCATTGCCAGTAGATAAAGAAGGCTGCCTTTGTTGCTCTAATAGTGCCTTTTTTACTGCTCTCGAGATTCTATCTTCCAAATTCACTTCCAGGTCTGAATTCCTTGTTAAATAAGCTTTGGCTATTTTATTAGCTACTTGTTGTCGTTCTATATGGCTTGGGAAATTATAGCTTTGATAATTATCTACAGCCAAATAAAAGAACTAACGGGATATTTAATATTTTAAAATTGTGTGCAACATTTTTTTTTTTTACCAAATTTTCACTGCTGTATTCATTTAACAAGTGATATAAAAAATATCCTAACGGTGCAGTAGAGTATAATAGCGCTTTTAATCCTTCTTTTCGAACTTCTTTTGCGGTTACTTGTAATTTAACTTGTTCACCAAAGAACTGGTCTGCCTTTTTATTACTCTTCTCTATTGAAGTGTTATCGTTATGTGGTGGAAAAACTTCTTTGCTGGTGGTGGTGGTAGTAGGTGTCCCCGGGGGATAATATTCATTAAACGCACTAGCTGTATTTACAGCACTAGGTGTACTATTCATATAATGCGCAGATATAGTACTGCCAATAGACAACGATCTGGTACGATACGGTAAATTTGTATTTGATCTATTACTGTTTATTGATTCCTCTTGTTGTTCTGATTTTCGATGTGTAGTAGCTGAAGAAGATGGATTAAAGTAATAAGAAATATCATAGTTATTTTCTGCTCGTGATTGACTATTCTCTTCTGATTTATTGGTCGTAGTACTGATAGATGGACATACTCTTGTGTTGTCACATACAGATATCTGCGGTAAAGATTGTTGCTTTTTATTGGATTTAACTATAGTATGAAATATCATGGATGGTGAATCACCAAATGGTACAGACATCATGATAATAATAAACAAAAAAAGAAAAAAGAAAAAAAGAAAGTGTTTTGGATAAGAAAGAGATTATTAATTTATTATTGGTGCGACTTGGAGCAGATGGTAAAGGTGGTACGGTGTGAAACCACGATTTAAAATGGAATCCCATGTTTTTTTTGTTAGGGTTATTCTTATCTATAGAAATATATAAAGGTTTACTTTAAAGATTAATGTAATTTCATATTAGTTATCTAGATTAGATACTCTCTCTCTCTCTCCCTCTCTTTGACATGCTCATTGACCCCTAATCAGTTTTATTACGGATATTATTATCTAGATTTAGAAACTAAACGTATGTGTGAGTTCATACGTGATACATGGCCAAATAAATTACTTTATAGTGTTATTCTTGTCTTTCTTTTTTGATCGAATATGTTGTGATCATCATAATTCATCATTTGACAGTAGTAGAAATTTATTTTATTGCAATCAATCTTTGGTAAAGTGACACGGTTACTATCTATAAAAAAAAAAGATATTCGTAATTCTTGCAGACAATTATATTGGTTTTCGTTTTCATCAGTAATGATGATGGTTACTATATGAGATAGGTATCACTGATCCCATGTCTATTAGATTAAACTTTATATATGGGGGAATTAGCTCTGATTTTTGGAGGCACGCAAATCAATTATTTTACATGGTCAAACTAAAAAAAACCTGAATTAGTTATTAAGCATTACTCTCACTTCACACTAAAAAAAAGTATGAAACCATGACTATTTATTGGCTGTGCACTTTCCCCCATACAGACCACTAAAAAAAAGTTTGTTTTTAGCACCTTGCCAATCAAGTATATAAAAAATATCACAATATAATGCAGATAAATAACATTTTTTGTTTTAAAGCAGTGAGAAGGCTGTCAAATAAAAGGCTACTACTACTACTACTACAATAAAGAAAAAAGGAACGGCATTCTGGAAACTCTATAACGGAGAAACAATGCACCGTTGCTCATTCGGTTGCACAAGAAAAAGATTGATTAATGACCAATTGCTTCCAGGCTGATTTCGGCACCTTTTGCGTGCGCGAGCATGATATTTTAATTCATGCTAATTTGTAAATCTTTCATTTTAAAAAGTTTATCCGTTTATACATGTACTATAGCTTTTTTTATTTGCGAGAATATATATATACATATATACAAAAGCGTTTACATACAAAAAGGGAAAAACACCCATTTTTTTTTTTTTTTATGAACCACTATTGCCTTTACTATTACCACCACCGGTAATTTCAAAACCTTTCTTTGCCATAGCAACCTTTTCGTTTTTCTATCATTTGTCCAGTGTTAATAAAATGTTCTTTACTTGATAAAAAAAAACTTACTAATAACTTGTGCTTCTTTTGTTCTTCCTTCTTGTCGGATTTAGACTTGGGACGATTCTTATCAACCTTTTGGGTCATATCCTTGTTACTTGTATGTTTCTTGGGCATTTTTTATGAATCAATTTTAATGAAAAAAATAAAATAAAAAAAAGTACAAAGTATTACATATATACGTTTTTGTTGGGCATGGGTGTATTATTCAGTTTTGCATAAAGCTTGTTTTTTATTGGGAATTTTTTTTTTAGGTGTTTATAAATGCATTATGCAACACAAAAATAAATAAAAGTTTCATATTTGACAAATTGACTATATTTACAAAACAAATATTTTTTAAAGACTAATATATAAAAAGGGTAAAATACGTATTTATAACAACAACAAAAAGTCATTTGATATAATGCACAGAAAAAAAGAAAGATAAAAGCGCAAATCAGAAAGAGAGGCTGGATCACTCCGTGTAATTAGAGAGACTTATTCAAGTCTTTGTTACACAATTTATTAAAACCATGTGGAAGAAACATATTGGTGTCCCAATATAAAAGAAGGGATTCATCATTAAAGCTTGTCATTTAAAATACCCCACGTAACCGTTTACATATTAGGAGAAGTCGGCTACATGTCCGTGTGTATCAGTAACCCTTTTCTTGGCCCTGATCTGTTTGTATAACTGAGTCTTTCTTATAGCGCTCTTGGCGAATAATCTTTTTAAGTGCGATTACATATGCATGTGTAAAATATGTTGAACATCTGATTTGGCAACATTATAGAACTACAAGATTTTTAAATGATGAATAATGTGATGAACAATATTAATAATGCTTGTGGGACTAGCTTTTTGGCGAAGGTCCGGATTTATATTTGGCTCACAATTACTTTTTTAACAGATAAGTTTGTTTACAAACATGAAAAAAAAAACAAAACAATTACATGTTTTGTGCCCAGACCCTTTTTGTTGTTGTTTACACTATTTTAAAACTGTTGATTGATTTACTAACAAAAAAAAAGGAAGGTTGAGATTATAAACATTAAGGAGTTCTTGTCAGTGACGGGTTTACTCTCGGTCCCTTCGGGTTCATATTTTTCCATGTTGTTCTTTTTTCGGATCTATCTTTACCACGATGACGTTCCCTTAATTATCCGAAGAGTCCGCAGCAGACCTTTTTTCTTTTACTTTTTTGCAGTTGATTTCATAAAGGACTGCGGCAAACAATAAAAGCTGATACCATTTCTTTTTTTGGTTGCTATGTCAAAAATACTTTTGCATTTATCATCACTAGGGAGGGGGTTGGAGTTGGTGTTATAGGCGGTGTATCAATTCAATAAAAAAAAAAAGGTCGGCTTTTTTGATGCAATTACCTAATATGGATACGTGCGTGGACTATATATAAAAGCAGCGAAAATTTTATAAATACAAATAATATTTCTTCTTCTTCTTCTTTTTTTTTTCTTAGTGATATATACACAACACTTTTTTCAGCATGAGTACTCATTCTATTATAATTGACTCTTCTCATTTAAACGACAACAACGATAACCATTTCTCTGATAAACTATATAATGTTGATTTCCATTCACCCGCAAAAATCTTTCAGAATAAGCATGCTATTCATCAATTTGAAAATGTAACTCCAGATGCATCTATGCCTGGTACACCGTCATTATTACCACAGCACCCTAAATATGAGTATGGATCTGATACATCGTCTATTGGATTTCCCTCACCTTCATTACCACCTACAGCAGTGCATACACCACCTTCACTATCACCACAAACCAGTGATAACAAAGCAAGCTCACTAGGCTCTGAAGATTCTGTAACCAAAAGCACAATACATCATTCTGCAAGCCTTACATCATTACCACCAGGTCGACCTACTACACCCTCACAATTTGTATTTAAAAGACCAACCTATAACAAAGAATACCATCATACCCACTTTCATCACCTGGAAAAAAAGGAAACCATCTTTCATGAACTGAAAAAGTTCTTTAAATCTGATAAATCAAAAAAGAAGTCTTCATCAAAGAAAAATGTGTCACTAACTTCGTTAAAGAGTTCAAGTGAAATTTCGTTTGCTAATGAATTTAACCGAGATTTAGAAGGCAAATATGGCAAATGGGGTAAGTTTTTAACCGAAAAAAAAAAAAAAACGTGAGAGAAAATATATCACTAACAAAATTTTATAGGCAGATTTGTTGGTAAGGGTGCAGGCGGTTCAGTCCGATTAATCCGTCGTAGCACAGACAATAAAACATTTGCAGTAAAGCAATTTAGAAAGCGTTCACCCAACGAGCTCGAAAAAGAGTACGTCAAAAAGGTAACAGCTGAATTCTGCATTGGCTCTACTTTACACCACGCCAACATTATCGAGACACTAGATATCATCCAAGAGGGCCAAAACTTTTACGAGATTATGGAGTTTGCGCCCAACGACTTGTTCAATATTGTTATGAGCGGTAAGATGTCTCGTGAAGAAGTAGCTTGCTGTTGGCGTCAATTATTAAACGGAGTTCATTACATGCAGCAAATGGGGTTAGCGCATCGAGATCTTAAACTAGACAACATGGTGCTTGACGAACGAGGTATTGTAAAGATCATTGATTTTGGTTGCGCCGTTGTCAACAAGTACCCGCATGAAACAAGAGTGCACAAAAGCAAAGGCATATGTGGCTCAGATCCTTACATTGCTCCTGAGCAGTTCACAGAACCCGATTACGATGCACGGCTTACAGATCTCTGGTCTTGTGCCATTGTCTTTATTTGCATGTCTATCCGCAGATTTCCCTGGCGCTTGCCTCGACCTGAAAAAGACCAGTCTTACAAGAACTTTATTACACCGTCATCGCTGGGCGCTGAGAAGTTGTTCAAAATGTTGCCTCGTGAATCAAGGTCCATCATAGGTCGTATCTTAAATCCTAATCCGGCTGAACGGTGTACGCTGGAAGATGTCTTGAACGATGAATGGGTCAAGAGTATCCCCATGTGTACCAGTAGTCATCCTGAGTTGGCTCATACCCATCATTTGTTAGTGGAACCTCGTGCGGATGTGAAAGACGCTTGTAATATTACTGTGCTGGATGTTGCTCCTCCTTCTGAAGACTCTTCGGATGCTGCTACTATCACTGTAGCTGAACCAAAAAAGAAGAGACATCTTTTAAAACCATCTAAAAAATAGATTTCAAAAACAAAAGTGTACATAACATATCCCCCTCTCTCAAAAATAAAGTTGTAAATTTCATTATTTTTTATACACATTATTAATAAACTCCATTTTATTGCTAAAAATTATTTTCTCTCGTTAATCAATTTTTCAATAGCATCCAGAGTTTTAGACCCCGTCACAGCAGCGCCTTTCTCCCAGTCCACAACAATAGGACACTGAAGCAACTCGGGCTTGTCTTTCAAGACTTGAAAGGCGTCTTGTGCGTTTCCAATATTCTTATCGTCTACCAGCATCTCTTTCCAAGGTGTAGGGCTCTTTAAGAAACTAGCGATTTGTTTCAGCTGTGTGTCGGTAGGCGTTTGCTGGTGTTCGTCCATAATATCTATACGGTACTTTTCTTCGCCGCTGGTGTTCTTTTGTTTGCTTTGAAGCATGGCGAGCGCGGCTCGGGATTTATCCGACTTTACATTATGGAAAAGTGTAAGAATCGGTAAAGAACGAGGTGGGCGAAACGACATTTTTGTTTGTTTTTTTAAAAAAAAAGAGAAGAAAGAGAAAAAGTAATGCAATGGAGGTTTATTATATTGACGCGGGGATTTTTATTTTTATTTTACGTCATCTTACGACTGTTTATATTTTTGTACAAGGCGATCACGTTTTATACAGTTATGCATATAAACGCTTTGGAAATAAACATGCAAAGCACATCTATCGTCCTTTTCTCTGAGAGAACTATGAATAATACTCAAAAAAAAAAGAACAAGAGTAGAATTTTTGCCGCTAAAAAAGAGTAGTTAAAAAATGATGAGTTTCTTTGTTAAAAATATCATAATAAATGTCATTTTGCATCATGTATACATGGTCACTAATCGTACACAATAGTGCACAGTAGAGAGAAAAAAAAAGATATAGTTACATTGAGAGTACCTGATAAATTTTGTTTGCAGTCTTAAATTGTCTATTATAGGCACGTGGAAACCGAGTGGTAATTTGAACTAAATTTCTTCCCCCTTTTCCTCCCTGTAAATACAACTTCAATTGGTACGTGACAAAATTGGTATCTCTCTTTTTTTTAAGTTAGTATACACACACACAAAAGGGTTCAATTGCAAAAAGAAAAAAGAAATTATACGGACTTTTTTTGTGTGCAACAAAAAAAAGTATATTTACATGAAGAAACGACATCTGATTTGCAGTGTATTTTTAGAAAAAAGAGTGCAAAACTAATAAACTTTCTTGTAGTTTACACAGTGATACTCGACATTTATTGAAGCCATGGTTGTTACACTACATTTGCTTCCCCTAGCAACGATTTTCTGAAAAACAATAAAGCACGTGGAAAATGAATGAAAAAAAAAAAAAAAAGAGAATTTTTATTGAAGAAGAGGGTTATTTTTTTATCATGTATTTTTGTAAGGGGAAGGAAAAGATTTTATATTTTTTTTTTTTTTTTTTTTTGCGTGTAAATTAAGGAAATAGAGGGAAATCACCAAAGTCTAAATCGTCATCTTCGTCAGAAGGAGATAGCGAAGGGGAAGGAGGAGGAGAGGATAAGAATCTAGTGGGAGAATGAATAAAATGATCAAACTCATCAAAAATTTCGTAATCTTGTAATAACATATTTGAATTAGTGGGAGCTTGATAAGTAGAAGATGATAAAATAGAGGAGGTAGATACAGGACCAAATAATGGATCCAAGTGAGTAGATTCTTGAGAGGTGGTAGTAGAAGAAGGTTTTTGATAAGGATGATGACGATGACGACGACGATTTAAATCCAACGTATCAGAACAATTTTTAACGTTGCGCTGATGAGAAGGATTTTTATTAGGCTCTGATAATATTATCTTGTTGGTTGACAACAAGCTAGATGGTTCGTCTGTTGCAGTGCCGTGAATTGGATCATCTTGGCATTGGGTATAAATTCGGGGAAGGGGAGAATGGTAGTAGTATTCATTACGGATGTTTTTAGTTTGAGAGACTTTTAACACTTGTTTAGATGTAATGTTTTTTCTTTATATTGGCCCTTTCTTGATTAAAAAGGGTCAACTCTGGCGTTGGCTTTGAAGGGGTTTGGAAATAACAGAGAAAAAGAGTTGGTGAAATTGTTGCTAATTAGTAATCCACCACAAAAAAAAAAAAGGTTCGATTCTTTTTTTTTTTAAAAAGAAGTAAAAAAAAAATATGTTATTAAAACGAAAAGAAAATGGTTTTTTCTCTCTGAAAATTTGAACTCCCTTTATTTTTATAGTGTGTTTAAAAAAAAAATTTATTGGTAGCAAATACCCTTCAAGTTTAACTTTGCTTCACTTTCTTCATCAATCCACCATAATAAAATACTATAACTATCATTAACTGTCTTTAGTTCCCACCTACCCGTAGTGATTTCAACACTAGGTGGACAAGGGAAATGGCAACTAGGTACGTATATCTCTGTTGGTCCTTCACACGCACTATCATGTCTCAAAATATACTCGAATGAGGCGCAAGTATTTTCTGTAGGTGATACAAAATCGATCTTTAAAGGGGTTCCTGACGTAAGCATTGGATGTGGTCTGTGTAAACTTAAAACGTTACGTCCATTAAACTGATTTGAAATCAACGTTTGCTTTCCTTCCGCTGATTCGGTTTTATCCATTTCAATAGCTGCTACTGTCGTAGAAGAAGAAGCGGCTGTGGAATGTGCGGCTGTAGATAATGTCTTTGTAATAGGATTTTGCCAAATACTAAGGTCTTCTCCGTTCCATAAATCACCCCACTGTTCGTTATTATCTGGCATATAGTTCCATAATGAATAATTCAAAAGGTTCTTTTCCAATGCATTGATACTAGCATCCATAGCCTTGTTTTGAGAAGAATTCGGTTCTGAAATTTGGCCTGTACTACTACTACTACTACTACTACTACTTGAAACAGTTACAAAAAATGAAGAAACCCAATCCCAAAAAGCAGAAGAGGACATACTTCCTTCCATATCATAAGGTATACCGATTTCACCAAGTATACAAGGATACTGGCCGATATTTTCCAGACCTTCTGTTTGCATTGTATGTAACTGATCCACAAAACATTGTCGAATCGCTTTTTCACCTAACCGAAGTGCACGCAGGAATCGAAGCGGTCCGGTACCGTACTTTCCTCTATTCAAATTTATAAAATCAACGTTGTAACTGCACCACTTTTTTTTTACCAGAGTTAAGCCGTCGTACCAATGAGGCGAATACACAATTCTCTTTAACGATGTAGGTAGTTTAGGAGGTACTGCTAAAATAGGAGGTTGCACAAACAGAATGGCGTCCCAGTGTACGCTGCGAAGGCAGGTAGTGTACTTTTGAACATAATCAATCCAATGATGAATATAGTTGGTAGCTGTTTCTGTATTTGGTTCTGTTGCAAAATAGTAAGGTTGCAAGACTTTGTGTGTTGATTTATCCCAGACTTTATGCAATGCCCAAATACAACCAGAGCTCCAACCGCTGTCTCTTTGCCAACCAAAAAGCTGGTCGGCATCGTTTAATTCTGGTCCGCTTAACCAGGCAACTGCGCCTGCTGGATCCACCAGAACATTACCGGATTTCTTAGGCCCGTTCCATTTAAACTCCCAATGCTCTACTTTAGTAGGCACACCAGAACCAAGCAGCATGCCCTCAAAGGCTGTCGGCATCAACCCCATCTTAAAATCGGTATCGTCTTGATTCAATTGAGTAATATCCGGTACAGACAAATACCCATGGCCAGGTTCGTTCATGGTATCGTACCCAACCACACAGGTGTTCTCTAACCCGTGATCGTGAATGGTCTGTGCTACCTTTCGAAAGCACCGATAGTAATGCTGCTGCAAGTAATCTTGTACGTGAACACCATTAACAATACATTTAGGCGCATAGGTCTTACCGGCAAAGAACAGGGTGAATAAAGTTGCGGCGGCTAGCTTTTGGTAATTGGTGTTCCAGATCATCTTGGGGAAGTGGGCTGGGTCCGGGTAGAGATTGTGGACAATAGCTGCGTTGGTTTGAGGGAAGTAAAGAGGGTTTAATCCAACCAGTGGTAATGTCCAACCAGGATGTCCTGATCCACCACAATGACGTGACCACTAGCGTGTGTGATTTTTTTTTAGTTTATGTTTCAATGGAATTTTTTAAAAGCTTACACTATCTTGGTGAGGATCAATGTATACATATAATCCGTACTCTTGACATTTTTTTAATAATTTGACCACATAATCAAGATACGCTTCATCGTAAATACCGCTACACAAAAAATTAGCATGAAAAAAAAAATTTACTAGTAAAAATAGTACTTTACGGTCCTTCATGTTCAACTGCTTCCCATGTAATAATAAAGCGAAGCAAATTAAAGCCAAGGTTAACTAATCTTTGCAGGTGCTCATCAGCTTCATCCAAAGGAAATGGTCTTCCCACAAAACTCACGTTTCTGTCATAATCAACCCAGTACCCGTCTCGCTCATGAGAGGAAATGCCGTTAGGAAGTTTGGTGCCACCGCCCAAGTTGACTCCTTTAAATAAAATGGTTCGTTTGGTTTTACCATCAATAAACCAGCGTCCATTTAGTTCCATTGCGAAAAAGTAAAAAAATATAAAAAGAAAAGAAAAAAAGAATTACGGCATCAACTGACCCTTTTATATATAGTGTACGCATGACTTAGACCGGAGTTTATGTAACGGTTCCTGTCTCCGTATCATTTATCAGAAACGTCGTCAGTGACAAGAGAAAATCAAAAAGAACTATTAACGCATGTTTATGTGGATGAAGAAGGGATTTATTGTTCTGGTCTTCTAAACTTCAATGGATGGTTGTTGATCATATTCTTTGATGCGAGGGGGCGTCTCCACAATTTGTTACAGTGATAGTATTTATGAAATGCTTTTTATCTACTGATTAAAAAAACATTGAAGGTATAATAATTTACGGTTGTGTACGCGAGTATATATTAAGATAGGTATCCTCAATCTATCACGGCTCCTGTTAATCAGACATTCTATTTCTTTTTTATCTTTTTCATAAAATTCATATAATATCTTTCATCGACTAATATATACGATAATAAATCTGTAAAAAAAAACTTAAAGAAGAGGACTTTTGTGTTGTCAATTGTTGTACATCTGTAACTTATTTGTCTTCAACTTGCAAGATCACACCTCTTTCGATTGCGGTTCAATTGAATTTTTTCGTTTTTTTTTTCATTGAATATTGAAATTCGCGAAAAAAAAAAGTATCTCAATTTTAGACAATAGCGACGAAGACTTTTTGATTGAAAATGATATCTTTACGTTCAAAGGCTTCTGGAAATTACTTTCCAGTTCCATAGGGGAACAAAAAGGTCACAAGAGTCTAATCATCCGTGTATATGTCTATTAGTATGTCCTAGTGAGCCTGGACATATACTTCAAGCAGGACATCAAACTGAAGATTATCATGACTTTATAACTATGCCAACTTTGAATTCTGCTTGTAAACAGCTTTTTACAAGCTTTAAAGGAAATTTATCAGGAATGTCGTGCAGGTAAAAGGGGGAAATGGAAGAAGAAAACTCTGAGAAAAGACTGATATTGGTCTATGTCGACGGGTATCTTTGGCCCCCCCCCCCATCCCAAGAACATTTATTTCATTGCTTAATATATGGTATTATAACATTATCAACCGTCCATTGAGGTTTATAAGGCCAGAGCAGTGAACCTCCTTCATCCTCCTACATAATAAACAAGTGTTTGATAGCTGTTTTTTATTTCTCTTGTCATTGACTATATATGATTGTCTTTTTAAAAATGCATTTTGCACTTTGGTAAATCAATGTCCCTTTTTTTTTGATCTCAGCTATTTTCTCTTCTGTCTTTTTTTTTTTTTTTTCTTTCCTCTGTACTTCGTTTTTTGTATATCTTTTGATTTTGAAATAAAGGGGAAACAATGCCTTCCGAAAGTAAAAAGCGTGTTTGTTACTTTTATGATGGTAATTGCGAAGCAGAAAAGAGAGAGAAGGAGAAAAAAAAAGCTGGGTATTGATTATTTTTTTTTTTTTTTTTTATATGTAGCCAATGTAGGAAACTACCATTACGGACCTGGACATCCGATGCGTCCTCATCGTATTAGAATGTGTCATGGTTTAGTTATGAATTATGGTCTTTATAAGAAAATGGAAATCTATGTAAGCATTGCTTTCTTTTCTTTGATTATAAATATATACTTATTGTAATTATAGAGAGCAAAACCTGCAAACAAATGGGAAATGACTCAATTTCATACTGACGATTATATTGATTTCTTATCTCGCGTTACTCCTGAAAACATGGAACAATTTCAAAAAGAACAAGCTAAATGTAAAGATTTACTTTTTTTCTTTTTTTAAAAAGTTATCTTAATTTTTCTTTTTTTAGTTAACGTTGGTGACGATTCTCCCGTATTTGAAGGTTTATTTGAATATTGTGGTCTTAGCGCTGGTGGATCTATGGGTAAAAAAAATTACACGAAAAAAAAAAACGGTATACTGATATAATTCGCAATTGTTAGAGGGAGCAGCTAGATTAAATCGTGGTTTATGTGACATTGCTATTAATTGGGCAGGTGGACTTCACCATGCCAAAAAGTCAGAAGCATCCGGATTTTGTTATGTCAATGATATTGTATTAGGTATTCTTGAGCTGTTACGTTATTATGCACGTGTATTATATATCGATATTGACGTGCATCATGGTGATGGTGTTGAAGAAGCATTTTATACAACTGATCGTGTAATGACTGTAAGCTTTCATAAGTATGGTGAGTTTTTTCCTGGTACTGGTGAATTAAAGGTAATATATATATACATATATATATATATATATTTGTATTAACAAAAAGTAAAAAAATAAAAAATAAAAAAAAAATAGGATGTTGGTGTTCAAAAAGGAAAATATTATAGTGTCAATGTACCTCTTCGAGATGGTATTGATGATGACAGTTATCAATCTACATTTGAACCTGTTATTGAAAAAGTAATGGAATGGTATAGACCCGCTGCCGTCGTGCTACAATGTGGTGGTGATTCTTTAAGTGGTGATAAATTAGGTTGTTTCAATCTTTCCATGAAAGGTCACGCCAATTGTGTAAAGTTCGTTAAAAAATTCAATTTACCTACTCTTGTATTAGGTGGTGGTGGATACACAATGAGAAATGTTGCTAGAACTTGGGCTTATGAAACTGGTGTTGTTGTTGGTGAAGATATTGGCCCTGATATGCCTTATAACGACTATTATGAATATTTCGGTCCTGATTACAAGCTGGATGTTCGTCCTAGTAATATGGAAAATATGAATACACCAGATTACTTAGAAAAAATCAAGTAAGCTCCCCCCTTTTTTTTTATATCTGTCTGTCTAACTTTTTTTTTTTTTTTTTTTTTTTTTTTGCTGTGTAGAACTCAAGTGTTTGAGAATTTATCTAGAACGTTATTTGCTCCTAGTGTTCAAATGCAAGGTAAGTAATTATATAATATAAGCGTGTTATAGCTGTCTTATATGGTAGCGTAATAGAGGTTCCTCGTGATCATGATATGTCTGAAGATGAAGATGAACAAGACCCTGATGACAGATTTAATGGTAACTTAAAGCCATAAACTATTCTTTTTAAAAAAAGCAAACTAAAATTTTAATATAAAGAAAATGGTTGGGATCGCCGTATTGTACCTGACAATGAATACTACGACTCTGATGAAGGAGAAGCATCAGGACCAGCTGGAAATATTCGAAGTGGACACGAAAGAAACTATGGTGACGCCGATGAGGATGATGATACTGATTCTAAAGAAGAAGAAGGAACATCGATGGATATCAAAATGTCACACGAAGAAGAAGAAGAAATTGCAAATGCGTTAAAGGATGAACTTATCAAGCAAGAACAAGATGATAGAATGGAAACAGACGTAGAAGATAATGTACAAGATGGCGAAGAAAACGTACGAGATGTAGAAGAAAGCGTATCAGGTGTAGGAGAGAACGCACAAGATTCCGTAGAAGAAAACATACAAGATGTAGAAGATGTTACAATGACAGGTATATAAAAATTTAATTATAAAAAAAAGTTTTTATTAAAAAACTTTTGTAGAGAGAGAAAATACTCCTTCTCCTATTGTTGAACAAGTCACTATCGCTAATATCACGCCAGAATCTATTACTACTACTACTACTACTGCTACTATAGCAGATAACTCGGCAACTCCTAGCATTGAACCAGTAGAGGTTAAAACTGAAACTCCTATTATTCAAGAACCCGAAAGCCAAGCTGAATCATCTATGGCTAAACTACATCAAGTAGACTCAGAACAAGATAATGTATCTTCGAGATTAGGTGTTGATAGTGAAGAGGAAGGAGAAGTAAAATCCATAAAATCTCATTCCCCTCCTCCAGAATCACCGAAAAAGGTCATTGAACAAACTTTGCAAGAACCAGTCACTATGGCAACTGTCACTACCGTTGAAAAACCCCAATCTCCCGTTGAAGAAGCATTAGAAGATGGTGAGATTGCGGAGTAAAAAAAAAAAAAAAAAAAAAGGCTGTAATCATTTTTTGGTTTCTTTTTTTTTTTATACATAAAAAAAAACTAAATCTTGATTATAA
Organism: Thamnidium elegans; assembly: GCA_025201345.1. Lineage (NCBI taxonomy): Eukaryota > Fungi > Mucoromycota > Mucoromycetes > Mucorales > Mucoraceae > Thamnidium > Thamnidium elegans. The sequence goes on from JAIXMG010000039.1 coordinate 290,010, forward strand.
AAGTGTATTTATTATTTGATGTAATTTTTTTTTTGTTTTTGTTTATTATTATCCCTTTTGTCTTTGCATCCTCCTTGAATTTTTTTTTTTTTTTTCGTGAATCCCCTTTTTTATATATATTGCGGTGGTAACAATACGTATAATCCGCGCCTATGTTATAACCATTATGCCATCATAACTAAAAAAAAATACAAGATAAAAGTGTATCATCATTACTCCCTTTTTCATAAAACAGTTTTTATGCTTCCGCCAGTTTTTACATAAAAGGAGAAACAAGTCTTTTTATTTATTTATTTTACCGAGCAAGAGAGGAGAAAAGGGGAGAGCAATTGCCATGCATCAAATAAAAAAAGCTGTTCAAGGGCATAGGAGACAAATTTCAGGTCCCAAAAAAAGAGAGATGTTTTTTTTCGAAAGTTTAAGTTTAACATAACATCGATTTCACTTTTATCCTTTAATTAAAAACTTGTTCTCTTTTATTATTTCTTTCTTCTCCAAAAAAAAAAAAATGACACATAAAATTACTTGTAATAAATTTAACGCAAAAAGCTTACTTTATTCAATTATCGATCATCACACAATACAATTAGTATCTATTCTTGGTGTTGGAGCATACGGTGTAGTTTATTTAGGTCACAACTTAATCAATGGAAAGTATTTTGCTGTAAAGCTATTATTAGGTATTAGTTACAAGGAAGTTGATATACATGCTTATCTCTCTGGTCATCCCAACATTTTAAAATTTGAAAAGGTAGTCTATCAAGACAATAAAACATTTATGGTGATTGAATATACTCCAGAAGGAGACTTGTTTTCTGCCATTACTTTGCCTCGTGGCAATCAGATAGTAGGCAATAACGAGACAATACGCCACATATTTTTACAAATCATTGATGCCGTTTATTATTGTCATCAAAACAATATCTCTCATCGTGACTTGAAGCCTGAAAACATTATGTTGACTTCTAATTTACAAGTCAAATTAGCTGATTTTGGATTAGCTACAGTAGACCAAGTTTCTAATGAGTTTGGATGTGGATCTACATTTTATTTCTCTCCGGGTAAGGGAAAAAACTTTAAAAAATTTTCCTCCATGTTAAAACTTTTTATATTTAATTTAGAATGTCAAGGAGGTGGTGGTATATCAATGCAGCACCAAAAAATTAAGGGTTACAATACACAGAAAAACGATATATGGAGCTTGGGTGTTATCCTAATTAACTTGACAGCAGGTAGAAATCCATGGAAACAAGCAACCACTCGTAATGCTTCATTTGCTAGCTTTGTACGTAACCCTAAACATTTCTTTCGTACTATCTTACCTTGTATCTCGGAAGAGTTGGAACGCATCTTGTTACGTATATTTTGCCTTAACCCTGCTAAACGTATCTCTCTTCCAGATTTACGCCATTATATCCTAAAATGCCAATCGTTTGTTGTACAAGCAAAACACCATGCATCTCAACATCAAGATATACTAAAACACAATATAATTTTAAAAAATATCGCACAACCTATGATATATTCCGATTCTATAGAGCAAACAATGTTGTATTATGTTGGTGGTTTTACTGATGAGGACTAAGCAACTACAACAAAAAAGGTCATAATGAAAAAAAAATCGTCTTTACCCCCCCTTTCTTTATTCTCTCTCTCTCTCTTTCAAGTTAGAAGAGACCCTATTATAGAAATGCAGCAATTTTTTTTTTTTGTATATTTTATTTACTTAAAGAAAAAAGTAATAGTGAGGTTATCATTTGGAAAATCTGTTATTTTTTCTCAACATAAGAAAAAATAATAATCTATAGAACAGTATCATTTGAATAACTATAATAATTTTTTTTTTTTTTTTTGCAGTCATATCGATCCGCTTAAAATAACATGGTATTAATTATAGAATGTAAACAAGTTCTTTTTTTTTATGTTTGCATATGTAATATCAAAATAAACAAAAAAGGTTGTACTAGTTTTGAAAAAAAAATGCAGTGGTACAATAGTAAGTAACCAAATTTTTTTCTCTTCTTTTTTTTTTTCGGCTTAAAAGTATATCATAAACCAGTAGCACACTTGAAAAAAAAAAAATGTTTATAAACCCAGTTGAAAGGTTGATTAAAAAAAAAAGTTGTTTAATTTGACATGTAATTGTAAACAAAAGGTGCATATTGCTTTATGTGAAGCATATTACTTTATTTATTTATTTTTGTTATCAATTGTAACATACGTCTAGCCTGTATTTTACAATAGTCAATAGTTTGATTGCGCTATATTAAGCTTTCCGTCGTTTAAAACGCAAGTAAAGCTTATTTTAGTATTTATGTATATGTTACAAGGAAATATAAAACGTTACTCGAGTCTCGGGACCACTACGGCGATTTCAAAATAGCTGTGGAACCAAAAGAACGTCAACCTAATATCAGATGTGCGTCTATCCTCTTGTTCCCATCCATAACTTTCTGTTTCAATAAAATCATTTGACTAGCTTTAGACGACGATTTATGATTTATGAGATGTAATTGACAATTGAAATGTCTATCCTCATTGTTAATAAGGGTTCTCTGAAACCCATATATATTGTAGATCTTTATTCTGTAGCACCTTTTTAAAAAAAAAAAATGGGAGCAAAAAACAAAATTGAAGCTTATACAATCACGTTACATCCGGCTTATATAGAAGTAGCACCATAAAGTATAACTGAAATACGATGTACGAATCAATTGTCTCGAAAGAGACCTATCAAAGGCAATTAAATCCTTTTTATTATCACATCTTTATTTAAAACGAAATTAGAAGTGTTCGTACATCATGTTATATTTTGGCTTATACAGTTCTTGACCCTGTTGTGGCACCCATAAAGCTTATAAGAGAAACGCAGCTTTCTATCAATTATCTCAAAAGAAGGTCGAAAAAAATGTAACCCTCACGACTTCCATTCGACTCTTGTTTTATATGACGCCCCTCAATTTATAAAACTAGCCTTTTTCATTTCTGTTTTTTATCGCGGTTAAAATCGAGCAAGTTAATTCGAACCTCGACATATTCTATGGTTGTCGTTTTTTTCTTTGAAAAACGCGTTATATACTGTTGCACTTTATTAACATTAAAGTTATTCCGTTTGTGGTTCTGCTGGAAGTAATAGAAACAGATAATAAGGAAAAGGACAGAGAAAGAGAAAGAAGGTGACATATTTTTTTTAAGCGTGAAGAGCAGCGGCTGCTATGTAAATATTGGAATTGTGTGTTAGCAGAACAAATAATGATATAAAAAAAATTGACTACACATTGAGGTATTATATTTTATGGACTGATTGAAATAAAAAGAATAAAAAAAAAAGAAGACTGTTCATGATCGGGACGCACAAAGTGTAGCAGTGCGTAATGTTATAAATTCCGAGTCAACGAAAAGAGTAAATCTTTTTACTCTTAATAGATTTAAAGAAAATACGCCAAGAAGAGCATTTAGGGGAAAAGAAGAGATTAAATATTTTGATACTTTGAAGCAATGTTTTTCAGCGGCAGTAGAGCTTTTGGAAAGCGAGGGTATTGATTGTAAAAAATGTGATATATATCTTAATAAAAGCGTAGGAACTCGTTTAAACTGCAAGACGGGAAACCATATGGTCTAGTTAATAAGAAAGGAGGCCCTCCTTGGAGATTGCGGGTTGACTACAATCCTACAGTCAAAAAAAAAATTCCATGTAAATGTAGAAGTAGACAAAGATGACTTTAGGAAAAAAAAGGCTTATTGTAAAAAGGAAACTGACACATGCAAAAATCTTACTGGACATCTTGTTACCATATTTCGAAAAAAAAAAATGCCTCTAAAATATATGCTTTTATACTAGATAAAACCAAGGGTAAAGACCATGCTTTTTCCCACCTCTTAAAGGTGTTAAAAAGAGGTTATAGCAGTATCATGTATATATAAGTCTTTAAAATACTTGAAAGTGTTTGTAATATATCAACAACATTGTTGTAATTATCGTTAGGTACATTTTATTTCTTAATGTCTACATTTCGGTATATCATATTGAATGAAAATGAAGCTATACTACTCTTGTCATCAATAATATGGTTATCTTCTATACTTATGTTATTTTAGCTTATATTATCCGTTATTCTTGGTGTATAAACGTAAGTAGGTACGATAAAACGGTGCACCGATACTACAATGCGGTATTCTCTAGCTTACCTGCTGTATCATTACAAAGAGTGTCTGCTTCTTTATCATCAAGGTAGACACCAGACCGGAAGAGCAGCATGTATTACAGTTTCTCCGTATCTCTTTTTATATGATTATACCTATTTTTATAAGAAGATCGTATATGTATTTCTCTTGTTTGTAACTCAAAAGGTAGAGCAGATAGTTTTTATTTATTTACGGTAGTGCTACGCTTTGAAATATATCGGAAATTAAGAACCTCAAAGTGTACAAACCTTCCATATATGTCGAGTAAAAGTTGTTTTTTAAGATCTTAGTTTTGGCCGAAACTTGGAACATATATTAAATCCAATACAAATAAGTATCTGCCAAAGTTCTAGGACGTGAAAATCAAAAATGACGCTCTGACGAGATCTTTTGTTTTTATTCGACATATATGGAAGGCTTGTACCTGCCATATATGTTGAGTAAAGAAAACTCCCCTCTTATTTTAAGCACATAAATGGACTATGATATTTACAACCTTCGGCTGACTCCTGTGGAAAATGGTCCTTTATTTAAACATTACATTTTTTAAAAAAAAATTTACTCGATATAGATAGAAGGCATTACTAAATCGCTTATATCATGCCCTGCGCATTACCTTTTTTTTTTCAAATGGTGTATTTAATTCTAAATTGCTAGAACATTTTATGTTTTCCTTAGAGGGTTTAATTAATAGGAATAGTTTTTTTTTTTTAAAAAAAAAAAATATGATTGTCACTTTTAAATACTTTCCTTGAACTATAACACTTTTCTTATAAACCTCTGTAAGTTCTTTTATTTTGTACCTATGTAATGCATTTGCTCATTATCCTTGATTCCCTTGAAACATAAGTGTATTGCTACTTCATTCCATTTTATTTATAATAAAAAGGATATGGTACTAGGCTGATATATGCTATATTTTTTTTAACTGATTATAAACACTCTTATATTTACATATTCTATCAATTAACTATCCTGATCGTTTCAGCAACCTGTTATATGACAAAATACTATTCTCATTGTTAAATGCATGAATCTAACGGGTTGTTCATCCATATAAATACTGATCAATCTCTTTTTTAAAATATATAAATACGTGACAAAATAAAATCAATTGACTTACTACTTTTTTTTTTATTACTCTGAATCATTTTACTGTACTACTACTTTTATCTCCTAATGATTTTAATTCGACTGAAACATTTATTATTACACAACTTTTTATCATCTTATTAATATCCTTCAAACATTTCACGGATACTTCAAATCATATTTCAAGGTCTCTTTGATAAACACCAAAGGACAAACTAGCCGGGCTTAAATAAATTTTACTTACTTATAATCCTTTCATATAACTTCTTATAAAAAGATTCCTTGGATATAACCTATTATCATTATCCATTGTAAACTCTCTTCTCTTCTTTTATTTTCTTTTTCTTTATAAACGTTAGCTTATAGACTTCTATCATAGTTGGACAATTTAAAAGCTGGTCCTCACTTAACTTTTATTGTACTTTTACAAAACATTCCTATCGTTTAATCATTTCAACTCTCTTTCTATTTTTTTCATAGCTACACCTATTCAATTCATAACAACAAAAATAAAATATTACACACCTTCCTACTCATTGAAACAAAACCCCTTAAACATCATGTCAGAAGCTCCCTTTCAAAACCCAGCTTCAACACAAAAAAATCCAAAAAATGATTCCTTCCGGGTTCGAACCGGAGACCATGTCCGTGTAAAGGACATGTCATAACCAACTAGACCAAGGAACCTTTGTATATACTGTCAATCTGAAAAAGGCAGATGGGTTGGATGCCCCGGAAGTTAATAGTCCGGACCGCAACAGTCCGGTTTGTCCGGATCAAGATGAAGACCTCATGGATATCCCGGTTGAAATCGAGCTTAGGCTTAAGAAGACTAAGGTCCAAAAAAGGAAGTTTGTACCATCTATCAAGAATAATCTAAAAAGGAAAAAGGCTAAACAGTAACGAATAAATGTCACCTCTTCAAGTATTCAATGTTATTCCTAATTCCTCTTTCCCGAATATTTAACAGATGCACACATTACAAATACTCATTATGATAATCATGCTACTTATGATTATCATATTACTTTACTATTTATATATTCTTTATTACTAATACCATTATCCCACTTAACTATAAATACCCCTCTTGAATGATTAATAAAACATTATCTTCTATTTGACATAACTACTTACTTAATTGATTAACCACTGAGAGTTGAATCAATTACACTTAAATTACTATAAATACTATTACAAAACTTACATTTGGTAGCACCAGTTTCTCAAGATGACAGGAAAAGAAGATTACAATAATGAAATGGCTGAACTTATAAAGAGGTTCACTACGGCTTTGGGTGATAACAAACAAATTAGGGTGAAAGAACCTAATACTTATGATGGTACAAGAGACGCACTTCTAATTGATGGTTGGATTAGATCGGTTGAAAGATATGTAAACTTTCAAGGCTGGAATGCTGAAAGAAGTTATTTATTTGGTACTACTTTATTGCGTGATAGGGCTGATGCATGGTTTAGAACCATTGAATTAACTGATGAAGCCCCTACTACTTGGTTGGAATTAAAAAGGTTAATTACGGAATTTTTTAGACCTGATAATTCTGTCAGAATTGCTCGTGATCGTTTAGCTATATTAAAACAAACAAGTGACTTGGTGACTTATATTAACAATTTTATGGATATTAAATTAGCTATTCCTGGTATGACTGACGATGAAGGTTGTGACAAGTTTGTTAGAGGTTTGGTCAACAAACAAATGCGTTCTCACATTCGTCAATATGAAGCAAATACTTTGAAAGAAGCTATTCATGCAGCTTTAGCTTTTGATAGTGCTCAACATGAAGAAGATTCATCTACTAGTTCTACTTTTAGGGCACGCCCTAAACAACAAGTGGTTGATGATCCCATGGAATTGGATGCTATTGATAATAGAAATTATCAAAGGTCAAGTTCAAGACCTAACAACAACTACTCTCGCAGTCAAAATTACTCTTCTGGTTATTCTCGTGAAAAAAACTATCGTACTAACAATTATTCTCGTAATAATTCTGGTGGGTCTGCTGCTTCTTGCTATTACTGTCACAAAACTGGTCATTTGAAACGAAATTGTCGTACTAGGTTGTCTGACATCAAGAGATTGGATGATCAACATTACAAGAAGGATTTTCACTCCACGTAGTTGAAGAACAGGAAGTTCAACTACTTGAATCAGATAACGATGATAATTTTCCTGATAACAATAAAAATTTAATTGATTTTGACCTTTATTCTAATGCTATTTCACTAGATAGCGCTCAATTCCCTATACTTAACCCAAAACCTTATACTACTCAAACTATAGTTGAAGATGAATTCCAAACTCAAAATATAGTTGTTGAAACACTGCCTATTTTGTATCCAAAATCACTAAATGATGAATTACAATACCTAACTGAACTGAATGCTATTGCCACAACTCTACCTCTTTATCCTGCTTCCTATCGTGCTCAACAACTCCAAGTACTTATTGACTCAGGTGCTAGCGAAAACTATGTCTCTCCTCACGTAATCCAGTCCGTAAATAAAAAAAGACTTATTCCTGTGAATAATCGACAAGTCGAAACTGCTAGTGGGAATATCTCACAAATTGAATATAAAGTTGAAATGGATATAACTTTGAATGGTGTTTGCAACAAGATTACCGCTTTTGTCTTCCCTACCAAATTTGATCTCATCCTTGGACGTTCTTGGTTAAAGCAAGCTCAACCTTCTCCAGATTGGGAAAATGATACTTGGTATTTAAATAATGGACGTGTCAAACTACAACCGTGTACGAATATAAAGAAACATTCACATTCTCTTCCTAAACTTAGTTATCTCATTAGCCATAAACAAGCTGATCGCCTCATAAAAAAAGGTGGTGAAAGCTTTCTATTTTTTATTAAATCCAATGATGAAAATGACAAGTACACAAATCCAAAACTCCAAACTGCTGACTACTGGGGCCAATTAGTACAAGAATTCTCTACTGTCTTTAAAGATGAACTGCCTGGTCTTCCACCTGATCGTGGTATACACCATTTAATTGACACTGGCGATGCTGATCCTGTTTCCCGTCCTCCCTACAAAATGAGTCCATTGGAATTAGACGAACTAAAAAAACAACTAACTGAATTACTTCGTTTAGGCTTAATTAAACCTAGTTCTTCCCCGTGGGGTGCTGGTGTTCTTTTTGTTCGTAAGAAGCCTGATCCTGGATCAACAAAACCTGGAAGCCTTCGAATGTGTATTGATTACCGATCTTTGAATAAACTTTCCATCCGAAATAGTTCAAGTATACCTAGAATTGATGAATGCTTAGACAAAATGAGTGGTGCACGTTATTTTACAAGTTTGGATTTACGAAGTGGTTACCATCAAATCAGAATCCATCCTGATGATGTTCCAAAAACTGCTTTCAACACTCGGTACGGTCAGTACTCATGGCTGGTATTGCCTTTTGGACTTTGCAATGCTCCACCTGTATTCCAATCGTTAATGAACAAGATTCTTGGTGAATATATTGATAAAACAACTATTGTATACCTTGACGATATTCTCATTTTTAGTAAAACGCTTGAAGAACACAAGATCCACGTTCGACAGATTCTGAATGTACTAAAAAAAGAAAAAACTGATTGCTAACTTAAAGAAGTGCGAATTTAGCAAGAGTGAATTAACTTTTGTGGGTTTCAAAATAACTGCTCATGGTATCTCTCCAAGTCCTGAAAAGGTGAAAGTTGTTCAACATTGGCCACAAATGAGGAATGTACAAGAAGTTCGCCAATTTATTGGGTTTGCTCAATTTTATAAAAGGTTTATAAAAAACTTTGCGTCGATAGCTGCGCCTTTAACAGATTTAACAAGGGGGACAGGTATAAAAACGAGACCAATTGTTTGGACCAGTGACTGCCAAAATAGTTTTGATAGATTAAAGAAATTGTTATCATCAAGTCCTGTACTTCAAGTAGTTCGTATGGATAAGCCTTTTAGAATTGAAGTTGATGCTTCTGATCGAGGCTGCGGGGCGGTCCTCCTACAACCTGACGATGATCCTACACTACCATGGCACCCACTTTGCTTTGAATCAAAAAAATATGCTGACTCAGAGACTAAATTGCCTGCACAAGAGAGAGAATTGCTTGGGATTCTACATGCACTACGTACCTGGCGGTGTTATGTTGATGGATGTCCTAAAGGTTATACTGTATTCTCTGACCACCTTCCTTTGGAGTATTTTAGATCAAAAGAAAACCCGCCAAGTAGATTAATAAGGTGGATTAATGAATTAGAATTATATGCACCAAATATTTGTTATAAACCTGGCAAAGAAAACATAATACCTGATATCTTATCAAGAATGGACTTTAATGCAGCTAAGCCAAATCCCGATGTTAAACCAATGGAGCCTGAATATCTGTATGCAACTTGGAATCACTTACCTGCTACATTACGCAGCGATTGGCCTCTCTTATTAATTCCAGAAAATAGAATTAAGGTAAAATCAGCTGAAATAAAATCGATTTTAAATAGAGAAGAAAAACACTTTCATGTTACTGCTAATCAAGTTTATCGCAAGGTTGCTATAGATGCTAACTCTGGTGTAAAAAATGTTCCTTTTTTACCTTTTGCAAAACGAGCTGAAACTGTTAGTCAATATCATGAATCTTTTTGGTCATGCTGGTTACAAGACAATGTTAAATATATTACTTTCTCGATTTTGGTGGCCGTCTCTTAGGTTAGATATTCAACAGTGGTTGAACACTTGTCCTCAATGTCAAATTAATAGTCGTCGCGGAAATGCTCACAGAGATGAAATGCACCCTTTAAAAGTTCCTACAGCCTTTGATAGATGGCATTTAGATTTCCTTGATTTACCTATGACCCTAAAAGGTAATCGCTGGTTACTAATTGGTGTAGATTATGCTACGAATTGGTGTGTTGCCAGAGCGGTTCCTAGCGCCTCAAAAGAAGTAGTTGCTGATTTTATTTATGAAGAAATCGTTATGAATTTTGGTGTTATGTCTGAAATTGTAACTGATCGAGGTGCCAACTTCACTAGTGCTTTAGTTCAAGAATATGTTAAACGTATTGGTTCAAAATTTAAGCTTACGTCAGCGTACCATCCAAGAACGAATTCAAAAGCAGAACGCTTCAATGGTGTCATAAAACAAATGCTTCGCAAGTATACAAATGGTGCTCTTCATCGTTGGGACGATTTTGTCCATGCTGCTCTTTGGGCTTGTCGCGTTCGTATTCATTCTACTACAGGTTTTAGTCCGTTTTACCTTACTTATGGTCGTGAACCCAAATTACCAGGTGATACTTTACATCCTTATATTGATGCGGCTACGTTTGAAGACCCTCGTACTATTGCGGATATTACTTCTCGTGAATTAACTAAGTTAGGTCAACATCGTGCGGCAGCCGAATTTAGGCTAAAGGCAATGGCCGAAAAAGATAAAATACGTTGGGATGCAACTATCAAGAAGCTTACATTTGAACTAGGTGATATGGTTATGCTAACGCATGAAGGTCGTTATGGTCTTGAACCTCAGTTTAAGGGTCCTTTTATTGTTGTTGAAGTTTTCCCTGATTATGGTACTTACAAGTTACAAACTTTAGCTGGTGAACCTTTGAAGTCACTTGTTCACGTCGATAGACTTCGTCCTGCTCATGGTGAACGCCCTTCTAAACCCTGGTATGACCCTACAGCGGCCCGTCGAGAGTATAATGAAGCTATGAAGAATGTCCCTGTTCCTTTATGTGGTGATTATGTCGATCCTGTACTACCTTCACTATCCGAAAAAATTGATGATACTGTGCACTCTGACCTTGTTGATGTCACACTAAATGATAATCCTAGTATTGAAGAAGACCTTGTTATGCAACCTGTTGACACCGTTAATGATAACCAAGTAATAGACCATCCATTTAAAGAACCTCTTGATAAGTCTATTAGTAATAACCCTATTATCGTATCCCCTTTACTTCCCGAGTTATCCTTATCCGAGGACGTTGAAATGTCTACTTCCGTGTCCCCGCCCGGTGATCAAGATTTTTTTTTCCGCCCAACTAGTCCCGTCGCTACTGTGAGTGTTCAGGGTCGAACACAAGGCTTGAAAGGGGGTAATGTCAATCTGAAAAAGGCAGATGGGTTGGATGCCCCGGAAGTTAATAGTCCGGACCGCAACAGTCCGGTTTGTCCGGATCAAGATGAAGACCTCATGGATATCCCGGTTGAAATCGAGCTTAGGCTTAAGAAGACTAAGGTCCAAAAAAGGAAGTTTGTACCATCTATCAAGAATAATCTGAAAAGGAAAAAGGCTAAACAGTAACGAATAAATGTCACCTCTTCAAGTATTCAATGTTATTCCTAATTCCTCTTTCCCGAATATTTAACAGATGCACACATTACAAATACTCATTATGATAATCATGCTACTTATGATTATCATATTACTTTACTATTTATATATTCTTTATTACTAATACCATTATCCCACTTAACTATAAATACCCCTCTTGAATGATTAATAAAACATTATCTTCTATTTGACATAACTACTTACTTAATTGATTAACCACTGAGAGTTGAATCAATTACACTTAAATTACTATAAATACTATTACAAAACTTACATTATTTTATCGGCGTCAACATATATCAATAGCCGTTACAAAATTCAAGCACGTGAGATTCACGTGATATAGCGATTGTGATTGGTCAGATGCCTTTTGTTGGCTTTATGATGTCTAAACTTGTAATAATAAATAGCATCTGATGAGGTAGTACTCTAAAATCTATATAAGCAAATCACCACGTCTACTTTTTTTTAAAAGAAATGAAAAGCGGCATTTATTTACATGTCAAAATGACCTATAAAGCTAACATTTCCTGTCATAACAATACCAGTAAAAGTTGTATAAAATAAGATTCTCTATCGAAATATGTAAAATAAATAGACTTTTAAAAGAGGTATGTATATATATTGTATGTGTGTTCTTTTTATAATTATTTATTGTACAAATTTAATAAGGCTTGAATTTTCTAGTTTGCTTTAATTGAGCAATCTTTGCCTTATCTTCTTCAAAGCGCTTTCTCAATTCCACTAATTCATCTTGTTTCTTTTCACGCATTTGGAAGCGATAGAAATTGACCAATTCCTTCTTTTTCTTTAATTGATTGACTCTTTGAGCTTCAGCAGCTTCAGTAGTAATGGCACCAACATGGATAGTACCATCAGTTGCCTTTGTCTTCTTGTGACGTACAACAACAGTAAAACCATCATCATCCATTTGATTCATACGTTCCAACTTTTCACGTTCCTTTTGGTATTCATCAGCCTTGAACTTCATCATAAAAGTATCAACTTCTTGTTGAAGTTCAATTGGACTAGGTCGTGATAAATCATAAGCTAAAACATAACCTAATATTATAAAAGTTAATAACCTTTTTCTTTTCTTTTTTTGTGTGTATATGAATAGACTGCACTTTACGTTCAAAGCCTAAAGGTTGTTCTGATTCATCTTCCTTTGCCCACTTCTTTTCAACTCTATGCATATTTAAAACTTCGATCAAGTCTTCTTCAGTAGTAAATACAACATGTGCTGAGGATCCACTAGTAAATAATCTCCTTAACTCTCTAACTTTAACTTCACGTTCCTCTTCCTTTTGCACATTCTTCTTTTTGTTCTTTTTAGTTTTTGTTTCGAGTTCTGGTGCCTCGACATTGGCGGCAATCTTCCAATATTCTTCAGCATAAGAAGATCCAGCATCGTGATAAGTAATTTTATCGATACCATGTCCTTTGAACAACTTTTTAATATGGCGATCTGTAGTATCAGCGGGTAAATTGAGAAGGAAAAGAGTACGATCTTTAATGTCCTCGTCTACGAGTGCTTTACTTTCATGTTTTTTCAAGTAAAAATAATGGCGAGCATTCTTTGTAGTGTCTACAACAACAGGAAGTACTTTGAAACCTTGAAACTCTTCTAATTGTTTGCTAGGTTTTTCTTCGGCAGCAACTTTAGTTGTCTTTTTTACCTTTCCCATATTGTTAGTTTTATGTAAAAAAAAAAAAAGAAGGGAGATAGAAAAAAAAATATGTCAAAAAAGTGGCGTTCTATTAAATAAAATAGTCACAATAGGAAAAAAAAGTTTATTACATAGTAGGTGTAGGAGAAGAAGGATTGATGGGAATAGGAATATCTTGAGGTGTAACATCAGCTTGAACTCTTTGATAAATCATACCAATAATCTTTAAGCCAATAGCTCTATTTTTCAATGTTTCTCTAGATACAGATTGATCTGTCAAAATTCTATCACATACTTCTCTTAATACACTTTCTACTTCTAATTTAGATCCTCTCCAAATAGCATGTAAACCCTATATATGTTTACATTAATACCTTTTTTTTTATATTTATATATACACACATGTATTTACCTTGGTAGCAGCTTCAGTTTCTAATTTAATACGTTGCTCTTCTGTTAAATCACCCTTCTCTTCTGCCTTTTGAAGTTCAGTATAACTTGATTGAAGATCAAGAGCAGAACGTAAGGTTCCAACAGTTTCACTTATAATATAACTCTTTTGCTTCATCGAATGAAACATACCACCTAACCCAAACGCAAACCCTTTATTAATATACTGATTTGCCTTTGTTAAATAAGTATATCCAATAGCGTGTAATAATTCAACGCCATGATTTTCACGCTTTAAATCCTCTGCTTCTATTTGAATAATGTTTGCAAACGCAGCATACCTTGCTTCTTCTTCAATATCATTTAGTTCTGTATATAAACTCAATTTATTAATCAATTTAGAAGCTAAAGCTTCTACACGACTTTCTCTTGCCTCTGCTCTAGCCTGGTCTAGCTTTTGCTTCTTTTCATCACGCTCTGCCTTTTGCTCAGGTGTTAATAATTTAGAATCTATCTCTTCTGACTCTTCTTGTGTCTCTAAAGCCTCTCGCATATCTTTTCCAATTGATATCTCTCCAATAATATCTACAAACCTATCACCACCAAATGACTGCTTAAAGAAATCCTCAGGATCAACTATATACCGATAATTAATACAATGTATATAGTATGTTACATACTATTATATATATTACCAAAGCCGCCATCAGGTCTGACACCATTCTCCTCTCCAAATTCATTATATCGCTTTCTTAACGCAGGATCAGATAGTACTTGATAAGCTTCAGATATTTTCTTAAACTAAAAAAAAAAAGTTTAGTACCCAAAAATAAAATAGAAAAATACACGTATACTATAGCTTTACTCTACCCTTTCTTCTGCACTAGGATCGTTTGGATTTTTATCGGGATGATACTTTATAGCCATCTTTCTATAAGCTTTTTTGATATCCATTTGAGTTGCAGACGGAGAGATGCCAAGAGAATCATAGTATTCTGTTGAAACAGGGCTCTCATCTAATGAAAGCTTTGTTTTTAAGCACTAGAAAACAAATGAAAAAAGTAAAAGCCTTTTCTTACCTGAGCCTCTCTTTCTAGACCATTTTGATCTGCTAGCGTTATTCGTCTTGATCTTTGTACCCGTGCCATCTACTTCAAAGGTAGAAATGGCACTGCAAGACCAACATTGAACTTCAACTTTTGTATTTTTTACTCCGGGTGCCGGTAAGAACTCGATAGGGTTAGAACATTCTTTACATATAGCCTGAACATAAGGCTCTGGTTTTCGAGATGGGTAGGCCATCTCTTTAGTTCTTATTTGTAAAAAAAAGGTGGATAAAAAATAAAATAAATAAAATAGCTGAGTACAAACCAAAGAATTTGTCAAGTTTTTCTTTTGAAGTATTGGGTGGAATTTATCCACTTGCATGAACAATTTTGTCTGTACACTAATATGACCAGGCAATTAACTTTACTGACTAAAACGTAAAAGCGAATTTCTATTTGATTAGTGCCAGCTCACCATTGTTTTTTTTTTATTTGAATTCTTGGTAACTATATGAAATATCTTGCAAGTTATATTGGAAGCGGATTATATACAGTAAATGTTCACGTCGCCGATACCGATACCGGACTCTATGATTTGATAGAAGAAGCCGGAACGTACGATGCTTTAAAGCTTATGAAAAAACTAGACAAGTTAAACGATTCATGCATTTCATTTCAAAAAGTCATAGATCTCAAAGAGCACATTTAACTGACGGATTAAAAACGACTAAATTGTTTCAAGTTGTCAACGCTTTTAAAGGAAATAAAAAGACTCCATGTACTGTCAAATTTTGCGAAACTAATTCCTCACAAGTATAGTACATTAGATAAAAAACTGGTTTTGGCTTATTGTTATGATGATGTAGATTATTATGGATTCGAAAACGAGACATAAAGTGCAGTTTATTTTGGAAGAGATGATGATGGTCGTTTTTACCAGTCTTACGGATCTTTATCAGAGTTTGTTTTACCTACTAGCGTTATTTCAACTATTGGATCTGAAACTGTATAAATCTTCGGTATCTCAAAGTGACAGACTACTTTCAGATTCAAGGGTATTCAAACCAAAAAAAAACAAGGAATTGAATGGTATTCAAAATAATTTGGAGATGGTACATTTTCTTAGTAGTACACCAGCCCACAACATATTCAACGTCATCTTTCACTATCTATCAGGTATTGAAGTCTTGGTTTTGGGAAGTCGCTCGAGTTTGGATTTAACACATCTACTTTTCTTTGCTGTACCACTTCCTCATTTTCTATTGGACCACACTTCTAGTACTTTAAGGGAAGCGAATGGTTGATATTGTATGCAGATTATTTTTTGGATCGGGTAACCTGTGGTTTAAATTAAATCGTCTTTTTCGTGCAGTAAGCGACGTTTTTTCGCTGCGAGGATAAAAAGGGGATTAGCTTTTAAACGATTGTGGCACTTTTTTTCTTTTTCACTAAATTATGGACCATCTACCGGCCGAAGTCTACTATTGTATTTTCCATTACCTCAATAGACCAGATATCCGAACTTGCTCTTTTGTTTGTAAGCGATTGAATGTATTTGCACTTCAAGTATACAATAAAATGTTGATAATTGATAATTACAATATTCAAAAGGCAAAAAATCATTTAGCGAGTGACGATGTCAGTGAATACTTTAAAAATGGACGGGTTGTTCGAGAACTTATATTCACGAGCAGACGTAATGATGTAGGTATAATGGAATATTAACAAAATACACTATTTGAAATACCTGCTCCCTTTACTCAAATCGAGTTTTTATTATTACTCGAACATTTACCTAATATTGAAGTGGTCAGTCTTACAGGAAGTATCCACTATGCATCATACATTTCTTATTTACGCGAGGCCAGTTTACAGCATATCAAGACAATTACAGGGTTACAGCATCAATCTTGCGATACCTATCAAAATTATCTTTTTACTTGTTTCAGATATTGTGGCACTCTAACAAGTCTCTGTTTGGAGTACACAAAAGATACCCAAGGTTATATTTTTCACGGTGTGGGTATTATTGATATGCTAAATCAATTCAAAAATTTAAAACAGCTTGTATTTAATAATAAGTACGGTGACAACCAGATAATGTTTCAAATTCAAGGGCTTTGCCCTCAATTGATCGAATTAACCTATAATAGCGTATAATGATTCGCTTAAAGCTATACAGGAATCATTAGATCAGAATATTGAGTCTATTTCAAAATCAAACAAAAGTTTACAACACTTGAAGATTAGCTTGCCGTTATTATCAATTAATTATACGAAGTATCTTACAAGCTTTATAGAAGATGGATTACGTACAGTAAATATTCAGGTTGCAATTACTGGGCTCTGTGATTGGATAGAGACAGTTAGAATGGAAAATGCTTTGAAACTTATGAGAAAACTAGGACAATTGAATGATGTTAAAATATCCTTTTTACAATATGATAGAACCAGAAAAACATATATGATTAATGATTTAAAAGTGACTAAATGGTTTCAACTTGTTAATGCTTTTAAAGGAAGTAAGAAAGCTTTTTGTGATGTTACATTTCGTGGATCTAGTTACTCGTAAGATCATTTCGAGTATAATTCGTTGGGCAAGAAATTATCCTTGATTTATGGATTAGAAAATGCAGATGGTTTTGGAGATGGAAAGCCCTTACTACATTTTACTTTACCCGATAGATCTATTTCAAATATTGGGCCTTAAATCGTCAATCACTTGGAATTAAGCTTAAATGAACTGGTTGATGATGATGTTATATTGAGGTTTTTGAAATATGCATTAACGGATTGTATAAATCTTCAATATCTTAAAGTGAAGCACTATTTATTGATTAAATGCTGTACGGAAGAACAGATTGGCGCACTTGGCGATATTCAAAACAACTTGAACATGGTACATTTTCTCTCTGGTCCACCAACCGACGACGTGCTTGACGTGATCTCTACGTATTTACCAGATATTGAAGTTTTGATTTTTGGAAGTGTTAAAAAATATAATGTGATTATGGATTTAGCACCCTTTAAAAGTTTAAAACGGTGCTACTTTGTTATTCAACAATCTTCTACTAACAGCCATAAATCGATCTCTATAAATTTTAAATACCCGGATGGAAAAGAGCGAGAGTATTATTATAATAGCAAAAGAAAAAAGTTTTCTGCCGCTCAGGATAAACGCAGCACTAGCTATTCTCGTCAACCTTTCTCTTTTTTATGTAATAAGGATGTTGAATTTACTGTATGCTTTGTTTCTATCTACGGTATTTTGAATTTTAATATTGATAAGTTACCAGACAGTTGTTATCATATTCCCAAGTA